>CAJHUC010003007.1:0-76394 GCA_905146915.1 Ostreobium quekettii | reverse complement strand
TGGCTGGTTGTTGATGGATGATGGTCGTTGTCATGTTAAAAGAAGAGTTCTGTGGGTGCTAGAGAATTCGAACTGTTCGGTTGCGAGGGTCGTTGCTGCCGCCGGAAAGGCTCTTCGTTGTGGGAAGGGTGAACAAATATGTAAGCCCTGGCAGTTTGTGTGTGGCCTTGCATCTGGCAGTGTGCCAACGCCGTTTAAGCATCAGCGATCGCGGATTCGCACTTCCCGTGTGCACTCCAAAGGGAGCCGTTTGAATCGCATCAACGGTCATTCCCTTCAACAGTGGCTACACGGGCCATCCCATTTATGGCAATTAACTATCCTGTTAATGAGTTTCTGCGAAGGGCGACGATTGGGAGGGCGCGTAACGGCCAGGTCGGGCCGTTCCGCCTCTTGGACAGTTTGGGGCCATCCCTAGGACGGTTTCTGTCACCCCTGTACTTGGGGTCAGTGTTGTCCGCCACATCCAAGGGCGGTTGGGTGGAACCTTGTACCTTGGGTGCAGCCAAAGGGACCGGTCAAGCTGGCCCTTGGGTTTGGCGGGGAGTTTGGCGGCAAGTGGGAGCGGCTATTTTAGGCGCGACCCTTTTATCTTGTTTCGCACCCGCCCGGCCCACCCTAATAGAGTGAGTTCGGTTAGCTGTGGGATGGAGAGGGAGTTGAGTACGAGGAAAGGGGATCTGAGTCTGGGTTGAGTCACCATCAGAGTGGCATTAAGTACCATGCGAAGCGAGGGCACATTCAAGTGGGTCGCCAATCGGGTCCTGTATTAGTTCGGTGATGGACACCATCCTGTGTGTGTGTAATGTATTGTCGTGGGGAAACAGGGGTTGGAGACCGGTCAAGCAGAAAGTGACGTCAGTGGACACGGTTGTGAATGCACCAGAACGAATACCACTAAGGCAAAGACGGCTGCTCATGACAGTCTATTTTGCAGTAACTCGAACATCAAGTTGGAAGTGGGTTGCCTCGGCTGTCATGTTCGTTAGATGATGGACATCAGTAGTCCATTGTCCGTAATGATTGTGGAGAACAAGGGGGGGGAGGGAGGACACCAGATCAGCAGATATGCCCTCCCCTGTCGGGTCAGGGAGCCCAGGTGGTCCCCAGGATCAGGGCCTAGTTTGCAGTGTGTGGAAAGAATCCCACACAAACAGGATAGGTTTTCGGCAGGGCACTTTTCCCTCCAAGAGCATTTATTGAATACGAGCCAATCGCAGCTGGCAGGGGGACTTCGGCGCTCCGATGGGACCATTTAGAGCCTAGCCATTCAGACAAGAGTTCGGACATGGACGATTCAGCAATCAAGCAAGACAATCGAAGCAGCCAGGCCATATTACATACTCCATACCAAACGCCACCGTACAAATGAAATCGCAAGACGCACTCCGACACACATGGCATCTCTCCTGGCCGCCCGCAAGATCGCCTGAAACCGACTCGCCACAGAACTGAGTCACCTTCCATCGAATTTTTCAAAACCAAAGCCAAAATATTCAACTCCTCCCAACTCCCTCGTATTTAAAGCATGCACCGACCTCGCTCGGGCGCAGAAGCTCATGGCCTCGGCCCATGGCAGCCTCAGCCTCAGCACGTACTTGAATGATCACAGCGAGATTCGCTGCGAGCTGAGCTGTCACAGGACTGCGCCCTGGCGCTCAATCGACGCCTGCACCATTCACCCCTACCGTAGTCACAATCCCAGAAATCGCACGGTTCCCATATCCGCTATTTTAATGAAAAATCGAACAAAGGAACAACGAAACCGGCTGGTAGTCGTGCCAAAAACCACAAAGTCAATTCACAGTGTGTGTGCCTACACAGCCAAACGGACGGCCCTTCAGCTCCGCGTTCGCCTCTTCGGAGTGTTCCACTACCAAAACGTGTCCGTCCCAATGGCGTAGGCCGCCATCTCTCTGGCCCAGCCTCCCCAGGGCCCCAGATTGACCAGGAATTGCATCACCAAAGCACTTTCTCCTGACTCTAGAATATTCTCCTAGCAATGCGAATCGGGCCTGGCGCCTCCCACAGCCCGTATCCGTGCAAACATCGTTGGAGGTCATATTGTTTTCAGTTCTTGACGTGAGATCCCTGTGCAGCCGCCTCACTGTTCCGATAGGAAACTGCGCCAAAAAAAGTCCCCCCGCTGCTCCACCACGCCGTTGCAGCACAGCAGTCCACAATCGCCAACCCTTGCAACCCTCTCCGCATCTAATCCACAACCCCACGTGCGCACAGCGAAGCAGTCCAGCCCCCTGCTCAGCCACCCCAACTCCATCACTTGCTTCTTCTCTGAATCGCTTAACCTTTGACAGCATTTGCACAGCGTCTGTTCTGAACTGGCGTGAAAAAGCTAGTGGTAGTTCTTTCCATCCTCCCTCCCTTCCCACCCCCACCCCCACCTACCACCCCACCCATTTTTCCATGTCGCAAGGGACCTGACTGGGCTGCGGAAGCCCATCGATTATTATGTCACTCAACCGGCGGTCCAGGAGGAACCCCCTGCTGAAGCCCCTATCACTAGCCCAAGGAAAAAAACGGCACAGTGTTGTTGTACAATACACACACACTTCGCCCATGTACATCCACCTCAGAATGGAAGTCAGCCGGCGCTAATCCGAGAAACCCACCCAGTCTTGAAACTCAGGCACTCGCATGTCCCACAGAGGGGCCAAGGCATGGATCTTCAGCGGCAGTAGTCATGCCCGCAAACAAGTCGAAAATATTCTTACTGTTCCACAGGGAGCCCCCACGCAGCAGGAAGCGCCCCCCAAGCCATGCGCTCAGAGCCTCACACAGCACTGGTGTTCAGACCTAAGGAACCTGTGTGTGAGGGGGCAGGGAGGAAAATCCACTTGCAAAAACAGCTGGTCTGCGAAAGGCAAGGCACCAATCAAAGAATCAAATACACCGAAAGGGAAGTCATGCCAGCTATGGCTGCGACGCCCTTTTGACAGGACGCCGCTTTTCTCAAGTTTCCCACAATCCTGGTAGTGCGGGCGACCGGCACTCATAAAACGACCGAGCTGCACCGCTTTATTGGCCTACCTACGTCCCGACCCCAAAAGAAAACGTGCTGCCTTTCATGCAAGTCATATCGAGCTGCAGACATTCCTGTCTTCCCCATGTGTGCTGTTTCCATTTCGTTGGCCCCCCGAGGCGCCCCCTCACACGAGGTCTTGTCCCAAGACCTCCCCAGTCACGTTCGTTGCTGCTGCATTCTCACTGCTCTCGCGAAACATCGACGGGCAACGTCCCTTCCCAGCGCTGGGTCCCCAACCGTCCCCTGTGTTCGGAAATCCTAAGCAGGCCCCCTGCTCGTCCAACCAGAAAATCATGAATTGCGAGGAAACCTTGTGCTACCAAAACGGAATCCCAGGCAGGAGGCCCCGATCGGGTCAGCGTCCCGGACAGACAACACCCCGCAGTACCCCGTCGCGGCGAATTGCCACCGCACTGTGGCGCTTAAAACCCCCAACACCCCATTCCCATCCCCAAAATCGACGAGTCTTGGATCCGGCACATTCGCGGCCCCAAGAAAATTCTTCATTTCGCCCCCTCCCTTCGCTTCGCTTCCGATTCTGTAGTTCAGAAAGAGCTGCCCCCTCCCCAAGTCCCACCCACTGAACCCACCAGTAGTCGATCTGTTCAGTAAGAAACAGCCATCGCGCGCGACAACAGGGACGCTGTGGGCATGGGCAGCGCCTCGGGAGGGGGGGACAGGAAGTATCCCGGACCCGCAAAAGTGGCGTCCGCCCTCGCGCAAGCCCTGCTCCCGTAATTCTGGCAGCGCCGATCCTGCACTCGTGGAACCAACGCCTCCCCAACTGACGATGCTGCTGCTGCTGCCTTCTTCCTCTGTGCGGCTCGATCTTCTGCCCTGGCCTTGCCGCCGGCCGGGGCGGGAGGCGACTGGCGCCCATGAGCCGCGCGATCGTCATCTCGCCCAGGGTTGAATGCCCCGTTGCGTGGGGAGCCGTTCCTGGGGGAACCCTTGCGCGGCGACCGCCGCTTGTTCTGGCGCCGGCCCTCAGGCCTGGGTGCGTCCGCCTTCTTTGCTACCCTGCAACGATGCGGCACAGGCGATTCAGCGGGATTTGCAGAATTCGCCCAGTGGAAACAAAGCCAAAACAACAGCTGCAAAACAGCGATAAACAAGAGCTTCGCTGCCCTGCGAAGAGCAGGCACGCCAGGTTCAGCATGATTTCCAAAAATAACCCAGCGAGGGAAGAAATCAGACACACAGCGACAAAAAGGCAGCTCGTTCTGGCGCCGATCCTCCAGCTTGGCGGACCCCGCTCTCTTCGGGACCATGCGCCCCGCGGGGGGGGGGGGCGGCACGACTTCCAAAAATAACCGGGGAGAGCACGGGGAAACGAAAACGGGAGACCGGGCTAACAAGCACGGGAGAACGAGAGAACGGGACAATAGTGGCGGGAGAAAGGAACAAAAATAACGGGAGAAGAGGGGCAACAGCGGCACAAAAGAGGTCTGGGAAGCCTCGTGAGGCCCCGCGGCGGTGGGTAGCTCGGGCGATTCGGCTGGTTTTCCGAGACGCCGGAGGGGGTAAGAAACGCAAAAAGGAGGGGGTAAGAAACGCCCCGCGGTGGTGCGGCAGGCACGATTCGGCAGCATTTCCGAGAATCCCCGAGTGACGAAAGAAAGGAGACGGAAAGACAGAAAAACGGCGAAGAAGAGGAGAGTGGGGGAGCATCGGCCGACCTCGAAGGCGAGGGGCCTCGGGAGGGGGGCGGCGGGACGGGCCCAGCGCATCGATCACCGGCCGAGGAGGATTTGACGCGGACCAGGCAGAGCAGCTGCCGGCGCACGATGTGAATAACTTGAGCCCGAACGACGTCACGCCAAGAGGCTCCAGCGCGGCACCGGCCAGTCCCACACAGCCCCATCTGCCTCAAGCTACGGATCCACGGCACAGGCGCGGGGTGCGGGGGCGGGGGTGGATTAGGGGCCGCCCCGAGATGCCTAGATGCCTGATCTGAACACTCATCTCAGAAATCGGAATTCGGGAGGAACTCCGCACCTGGCGCGGTGCTCCAGCGGCTGGCCCGCGCCCTCCGCCGCCTCCGAGAAGAACGGCACCAGCTGGCGGCCGTAGCCCGGCATGCGCCCCGTCGGCCGCGCCTGGCATGCCTCCACCATCCTCTGCAGCAGGCGCTCGTCGTCGCCCTTGAACAATGCTCTGAAACCTGGCGCGCTGCCTACACGGCGACGCGACCCCAAACCAACTTCCGGAGCAGAAAATCACCACTGTGCCGTCCGACGCCGCCGCAAAACAGCCAAGCCCCTACGACTCCCTCGGACGCGAGGCAACCCGGCGGCGATGCCCTCCGCGTTGCGCGGATGCCGTGACGCACGTTACGCCCGCCGCGCGTCACCCCTCTGGCCGCCCGCTGCTCGGCTGTCCGCCGCTGTCCGCTCACTGCTCGCGCGCTCAAACCCACAACTGCCCCTCCACCCGTGCCGCAACACGCCAAATACCTCACCCCCCAACGCCGGCCCCCTGCCCACGTGATCGGCAAATCATCCCGGATCCGGGTCACGTGGTCCGGATCCGGCACAGTTTCCGGTCCACGTGACCCTGCCCGGGCCTCCGCGCCACGAATTCGGCCCGGCTGATTCGGGGGAAACTGGGGATGGGCGCCTCCTGGGATTCTCGCGTCGATTCTGCCCCCCTGTGTTTGTACCCGGGGGGCCCAAACGCAGAGGCTGGCTGACCGGCACGAGGCTTAGTCAGTGGGCGGCTGGGTGGCCAGTCGGGCGCAAAGTAGGCAGAGTGGGCCGCGTTTGCGTTGGTTGGCTGGGAGCTATGGAGCAGCGATGACCAATGTGGCCTGCGGTTTGGTCGTTCGCCCCCGCGCGGCCGCGCGGCCTCCGGCATGGCTGACGCCTTTGAACTGCGGGGTTTGGCTTCAGAGTGCGTGGAGCGATTCTGACTCCGACTTGCACACAGAATCGGTGCGAGTAGGCTGATACTGTGCCCGACTTTGCGTCCCGTCGCGTGAAACAGGTCAGACGGGTGGGGTGGGGTGGGGTGGGGTGGGGTGGGGTGGGGTGGGGTGGGGTGGGGTGGGGTGGGGTGGGGTGCGGTGGGTGGGGGTGCGGTGGGTGCTTGAGAGTCTTGGTGAGCACTTGGTGAGGGCGTTGTGGCAGCCGGCACGGAGATCCTGGCCGAATGGCGGCCCGAGCGCCGCGCGAAAGCCGGATGACCTTTGGCGGAGGCGAACATGAACTGGAAACAAGCTGAGAGCCAGGAAAAGTTGAGAAGGGCCGCATGAACAAACGAAAGACTGCAGAAGAAGTGGGGCTGCAACAGTCAACCGGCGAATCTTTACGCGTGTCTCACCGATGCCGCTGATCTGTGGGACCTTTCGTCCGCCTCGAGGCGCTGATTTGTCGCGCACGGAGGAGCGATCCTGCAGCAGTGGGACCGACGGGGATGTGGGGGAGTGCGGGCTCTTTGCGCCTCTGCTGGCGAGGGCGCGCTGGACGGTGAGTGGCTGTGCGTGCTCGGGCTGGGTGGCCCCTGTGTGCAGGAGTTGGGCGCCGTTTTGGAGTTTTGGTTTGTGTCTATCTCGCGAATGACAAAAGAGTGCGGGAGCCCAGCATTTGAAGATCGACATCTGAAGATATTTCAGAATCTCAGCGCTTCTGGGGGCCGCTGTCGATCGCACATCGCAACAAGTGTTGTCCATTGTTCAATTGGTTGGATGTTGCTGTCGATTGGAATGAATGGGGCCAACACTGGAAAGCGTTCTGTCTCTGTTCCGGACCAGCAACCAAAGTACGCAACTGGTTGGACCAAAGAAGCGCAGTACTTGTGACCACGTGTACCAGAACATGACAAAGCACAGCCCTCACGTGTACAAGGCGATTATGGGGACAATTCCAGCCACGATGAACTGAAGTGATATCAAATGATAGTGAACTGCCAGCCAAGTGTGCAATTGGATGTGTGGGCATTGACACTCTGTTGCTCTTGAAAGCTTTTGTACTTTCTTTTGTACATTCGTTTCCACAAGAGCTTGTGTATTCTGTTGCACATTCTGTACATTTTTTGTGATATGAAGTGCAGTCCTCTGAATTGGCAAACAAAGCTCCTGCTCCTTGCAGGCGATGATGGGCATGGCAAAAGCTGTGTTGTGTGATGCCTTTGTGTGAAAGGGACAAACTTCCTATCCGGGGTCCAGTTGGGACAGCGCCCAATGCACACTGCATAGGACAGAACTGCACTGTTGGCAGTGGTTCGTTTTTGTCAAATAGCAGGCAAGCACAAGTGCAACATGGACAGAAATATCCATTACGTCCAGAAACTCCCTGCTTGGCAATCTGCTCTTGACTTGTTTGTGAGCGCATAGAAGGTTAATGTGTATCAGGCGCACACTTCAAGGGGACAGTTGGGGAAGGGCAACAGCACATTCTCTGAGTTGTTTGATCAACAAGCCCTCCTGGCTGCTGGCTGTTGTGTGTGTTCCGTTTTGAATAACGCCACTTTTGGTGAAGTGTTCTAAACCTTGTAGTTGTGAAGTCAGAAGGCCTTGTTGGGCTGCTGCAGCACTTACTATTTGGCCCGATGTGGCTTCAGTGCCCTGCGGCACTTACTGTTTGGCCCGATGTCGGTTCAGTGCTCAGCAGAATCTAAGTTTTCTGCTTAGTATTTGAGAATTGAGGAAACAGGGCTGAGTGTACTTTGGGGCGTGGTTTGGCATCTGCTGGACGCTAGAAGCCTGGCCAGTGAGCCTGTTCAATGGCCAATTCCCCCTGCCGAGCAATGCCGTTCTTCCTTCTGGGCATTTGCGGCAATCGGGACACTTTGCCCACGTTTGTGTCTCTCTTAGTTGTTGCTGCTGTTCATTACAAGTGTATTGACAGCTGACTTACATATTGGTGGCCATTGACATGCGCATCAGCCAGCAATATTCATTTCAAAGATGAGTGCACAGCCTCTGGGCCAATGTCTCCCACAAAGCTGCGTGGCTTGGTACAATCACAAGCATGTCATACACAGGGCTATCCTGAGCTTGGGTTCTTTGTGAGCAACTGGACTATTGACTCTTGCCACGCTTCATGGATGAAGACATAGAAGCCTGTTGGATGCATGCACGGACTTCTGCCTTTCCACGTGAGATCTTCCACTAGGCTGCCACGCCAGTGAACACACCAAACGCCTGCTTGTCAGAGCTGTGGCCGGGACGCAGTATCTGTGAAATGTGCATGCAGTGGCCTTGTGTGTCTTTCTTTCATCTGTCTTTGTGTTTTCTGGTTGCTGTGCTAACAGTCATGTCCTGCTGACATCGACATAAGCACCTGCCAGTTTGCACGAAAAGCACATGTGTACTTTGGGAGGCCCACTTTGTTGTGCAGCGATAACGTGATTGTTGTCTTCAGCGCCCTTTGCTTGGGGAAGGGGGGGGAGCATGGTGCACGGCGATCGGGTACATTTGGCCAATGAGCTGTTGGATGCCATGGAAGATTGCCTTAAGGGGATGCACGCAGATCGCCTGACTATGGAAAGGTACGCTTGCTGTGTGAATCGCCACTTGCGTCAGTGGGCCACTGAAGCCACAACGGTGCTGCAAGCTTCAGGCTTTGTCCCAGCCCTGGGTACTGTGTACGCTTGGTGGCAACATTCATAGATGTACAGGAGTTGGTACTGCTGCCGCATCTGTGCATCATGGACAGTCGCTTGTCTTTGTTGGTGGGGGTGATGAGTGTCGATTTTGCAAGGGTGCACCGATTGTAGCAACAAGGGGATGTACATATGGCGAGACTCACATGCGTCGTTGAGCTGGATGTGTGGGATGTGGCCAAGCTACATAGTTGGGCATTGACCACCTGGCACCCATGACAGCCCTGAAAACAATTGCATTGGCAGGCTTCCATGCGATGACAGACATGGGATTCAAAGTGCAGGTGGCGTTGTTAGCACTTGAAGGTCGCATTGGGTTATTGCTGGTCAAGCACAGTTGTTTGAGAGGCGATGACATCCCCATCTGCAGCAGGCCTAGATCGGGGATTTTTTGTGTCGCGGACGCAGTGGCAAGAAGCTTAGCATCCATGACGTGACCTCTCTGCCACCGCTGGACTTGAATGGCTGTCCCATCGCAAATGCAGAATTGACATTACTATGGTCGCTTATCACTTTTAATGCTGTGCATAGAGCATTGTCATAAGATCACCGATGTGGGAATGACGTGTGCAGCGGTGGCAGCATCCTTAGAACTATTGGACGTGAGTTGGTGCAAGAGTACAGACATTGCCAGGCACTCAGGTAGCCTTTCGCTGCTCACTATCGTGGAATCGGCATTCTGTGTAGAATCACAGATGCAGGGATGTGCTGCCTGGCTGCGACGCCATCAATCATGGAGGTGTGTTTGGGGGGTTTGCCACAGAATCACAGATGCTGATGTGAGGAGCTTGGGCCGTCTCACAGCCCTCGAGCTCGGAGCCTGTTGGACCAGCTGCTGTCGATTTTTGTTGTTGAGCTGAGTCAGTGTACGCTTCCTTTAAAGGTTTGCTGTTTTGCCGTTCTGGGACCAGCTGCTGTCGATTTTGCTGGTGGCTTGAGTCAATGTATGCTTCCTTTACAGCTTTGCTGTTTTGCCTTTCTGGGCTTTTCAGTTTTGGTTAAGGGACTGGCACTGGTCGCTGCCAGCGGTCCTTGCCTGTGTGCGGCCTGTGGCATTTCGACAGCTTCCACCAACACAAGGATTGCTTCATACCATTGACAACCATTCCTGGACAAAAGATTCGATGCATGGGCGTGGCCGTTCAGAGTGGGCTCCTTGTGATGAAGAGCATCTGAGAGTCGCCGTGCACTGGAAGTGATGTTGAAGTCGCAAAGGGCTTGCGGGATAAGAATCTAACAATCGGTGCCAAGCAACCTTTCAAGCAACGTGGGTAGCAAAGCACCACCAAGCACCGATCCTTGAATTGCACGGCAGCGAGTCCTCCAACATTGCATAAGGCTGATGGCCCTGTGCATTCAAGGGCGCAGTGCACTGGAAGGCTGGAGGATTTTGCTGCTTTGATCCAACCAATGCCAAAGTCGAAGGCCACCAAGTCTTGACAATGAGGTTGTTTAGGGACATGGCTGCGCCCTGGGGAACAGAATCACTACCTCTTGCACTGTAGGTGACTCAGTGCATTTGGAGCAAGTGTAAGTGAGTACTGCCGAGTACTGAGCCCTGTTACCACACTACCCGAAAGGATGTTATCCAGTGACCGCTTTTGATGCGTGCAGGTTCAATCTTGGAACGTTGCTCGCCCCGAGTAGCGGCAAGCACCTCCTGGCGTTACCCATATCGAAGCAAGTGCGGAAGTAACAACTATGCGATTTTGGCTGTTTGGGCCTACTCGGGGCAGCCACACAAGCGCCCTAATGAGAAGATTTCAAAGACCCCACCAGTATTCCCAGCCACCCACCCGCCCGGCGTTCAGCGCCCTCATGCATGGCGCTGGCCAAAGTGTTGTTCGCCCTTTTCGCCGGACGTCTTCAGTGGCCACTGGCCGCTCTCGACGCCCGGCAGATTTGAGCATGCGCCGCGCGGATCGCCCGACATCGAGGCAGCGGAGCCATCGGCAACAACTTTGTCGCCCATCTTCCAGCAAGCGTCGCTTGGGCATATTGGCGATGGCGAGGACTAAGAACCACTGGACATTGCGCACCGCAACACAAGGCGCTGGATCAAGAAACGATGAACTCAGTGCTGTTGTAATTAGAACTGACTGAGTGCCGTTCACAGGCGCACGCATAGAGGTGATGAAACATTAGGAACTGCATTTAAGCGCTTGGTGAACGGACTGGATGTGACGGACGGAACTCCTGTTGTCGCATTGCTCGGCTGTCCACCGCCGCCACGGCCCCGAGCCTGCGGTGCTCGTTCGCGGGTCGCCTCCACTGGACCCTGCCTGCCTTCGTTGACGCTCAGGCCTGCAGGAGTCATTCTTCTTTTCTTGATGCAGTGGCGCCAGCGCCTCAGCCACGTCGGGCAGGCGCGCCAAATCGGCCCCCCCCCGCAGATCTGCATCTTCCCCACCCCCAGTACATACCCCCAGTACTCCCACAGTACATTGGACCCCACTTAGAACACGCGGTCGCCTACCCTCCGCTCAACTCGATCCGGGTAGATCCCAAATCGGTCCGCGCGCCGCCGCCGGGCACGGCCGTGACAAAAGCGCAGCCAGCCCCCTTTCACGCCTCCCCCGCACATTGCAGTATCGCAACCAAGCCAACGGCCGTCCCCGCGGGGACAGCCCTCCTGTCGGGAGCGCCGCGCAAACCGCGGGCGGGGTAGCTTAGCGCGCTTCAGCCGTGCCGCTCTGGGCGGGGCGGCGCGGAGATCGGCGCGATCGAGTCGCCGGTGGCGCCGGACGAGCCCCGCCGGCTATTCGGCGGCCCTGTCTGGCACCCTGCCGAAGAGCAAGGTAGGGTGCGGGGCGGGTTTGCGCCTCCGTGCGGAGACGGTTTGGCTGGATTTTGGTCGAAATTTTGGCCTGTTGGGCTCTGCGGTGGCCGGGCTGCTGCCTGGATTGGACGTGTTGTCGGGGAGGGGAGAGGGCTTGGGTTTTTTCTTCCCGCGCGCTTGGGCAAGCGCGCGGGAACGGGGGGGGAGACGCGGAAGGCCCAGTGTTTTGCTTGCGCCAGGGCTGCAGGTTGCGTGTGGGGTTTGAAGTTGGGAAGTGGCGTGCAGCAATTGAGAGGGCCCGTGGCAACGGCGGGGGCCGTTGGCCCTTGGGTTGGCGCCTCCCGTCCAACCGCTTGCGGGTTTAGTAACTCCGCCGCGGCAGGAGGGCCGCCGCCGGCCGCCCGCGGGGGGTGGCGCCCGCGCGGGCCCGCCAAAGCGGCCGAAACCTGTGGGCAATCGAGGGAGGATTGGCGGCGGGGGGTTTCGGATCGGCGATGGGGTTTGGGACGCAGGGCCGCGCCAATTGGCCCAGCCATGCCCAGCCTTCCGCGGGGTCCGGCCCCCCCGCGCGCCGTGCTCTCCCGGCCAGAATTTGCATCTTTGGGCAGGATTGGAGCTGGCTGGATGCCTGTTTGCCGGCATTGGTGGAAGATCCGTTCTTAGGCGTCCTGTGTATGTGTGCTCCTGCGCAGGGGGCTCAATGTATTTGGGCAACCGCGCCATGGGGGACAAGTGCGGGCCCTTCCCGGCGGTGGGCACGCCGGGCGAGCGCTCCAAGTGGGACCTGCCGGTGGGTGACGGCGACCTGACGCGGATCCATGCCCCTAATCCCCGCTCACTCTTCGGGACTTCTGCCTATGATCTGCTCCCCACCCTGGGGGTCGATTCCCACTGACTCCAGGGGCAGGATGCCGCGGTTCTGCCCCACTCGATTCGCGCGCGGTGCCAATCATGTGCGCATGCCGTCGTGGCATTGCGGCGGTTGGTAGCCTGCTTTCCCGCCAGCCGCCGGGGTTTCGATCGCATTTCGGATCGGTGGGGTTCCCGTTTTCTTTTCCCTGTTTTGTTGGGTGTTGGCGCTCGGGAGTGCCGCGCCCCAACGCGCGCCATGGCGGGGGAGGTGTGGAGTCATTGTGGGCGGGCGCGCGGGGACTGGAAAACTCGCGCTGTCGCGAGCGGGGTAAGATCGTCGCAAGAAGGAATAATGAGGCATGACCCCGCTGTTCGTCCGCCAGTGAGGAGATTTAGCGGGACCCCCACGACAGAACAGCGAGGGCCAATCCCGCTTATCGTCCGCTTTGTCGGGTGGGGTAAGATTGCTGCAAGGCAGAATAGCGAGGCATGACCCCACTGTTCCTGCACCTTGAGGGGGTTTTGGCGCGAGCAACGGGACAGTATAACGAGGGGCACATTCCCAGTTTTCCTCCACCACTGAGGAGATTCAGGGGCATCCCCGAGACAGAATGGCGAGGCATAATTCCGCTGTTCGTCCGCCCTGAGGAAATTTGTCGGGAGCCCCGACACAAAATAGGGCGAGGTACCTAATGCGGGGAAATTGAGGGCCGGATGCCGCTTTGGCTCCGGGCTGCGGTCGCCCTGCACGCTCATCTCCGCGGCCAGCGCCTGCGCCGGCGACAAAGCCGCGACATTGTCCTTGGCGAGTTTTGGATTGTTGTGCCTCCGAGCCATTGTCCGCCGATGTGGCGGTCCTATCGTTGTGCCTGAACGCGGCAAATCTTTTGGCATGTTCTCTTCACCAACTGACGTCCAGCGCCCTCCAGGGGCCCGTTTTGGCAATCCACAGCAACGATGTCAGCGGTCTATTTGCTTCTTCAAACCAGGGTTCAGCCAACAGGCCATGCACCTGGCTTATGGCAGTGTTGTTCATCGCTGTGAATCGGATAGCTAATGTCATGTTGCCCTGGCTTGTGTGTTGTTGCTCATGACAGTGATGCCGACACCTGAATGTGCTGGTACCAGGCTGTGGCGTTGTTGTGCATCACAGCAAAACCAATATGTAATTGTCAAGGCACCCTGACTTGTGTGTGGTCCTCCCGCAGCCCGCCAGCGTGCCCATGGACCGCGTGCGTTCCCCCCACCCTCGCTTCGGGGGCTATCCAGATGTCCCAGCCGCCCTTGCACGCAGCATCACGCCCTCATCTGCAGCGGGGGGCGGCGACTGGGTACGAGAGCGCATGGCTCACCTCCGCGTGGCCAACTCCCACTCGCCTGGCAACCTGACGCCGAGGAGCACGGTGTCCGTTGCATCTGGGGCGCCGCCACCGCAGCAGGTGGAGATGGTCAAGGCGATGGTGGGGAGTGTGGAGGAGAACGAGGCGTCCATTCAGCGCATCAGGAAGGAGTGCATGAGGGCCATGGACACCCTCCTGGACCGCACCGAAAAGGAGAAGACCCTCAAGTATGGGGCGTGCGTGCGTGCGTGCGTGCGTGCGTGCGTGCGTGCGTGCGTGCGTGCGTGCGTGCGTACGAACGTTGCTGTGCAGTGTTCTGGGGGAGCATCGCTTTTATGTATCATTTTGATCATGGGCACTGGAGAGCTCCGAGCTGGGTTGCTGCAGCTAAGGGATGGGTGCAGTCTGGCCGCACCAGGCTGTTGAACTAAACTGTGGATCGCAGCGCACCAGGGTCTGCCTGGACAGTACCTTGCCCCAGTATGTGGCAGTGTACTCTAGTTGCTCTGCAGACGCAGAGTCACTCTCCTCGTTGGTTTGATGTATGATGTGGGAGTTCTGGTGGGACACAGTTCTTGGTTGCATTCAATTCTGGCTGTTGAAGGTCCTGGCGACTTGGTTACAATGTATCAAGGGGCGGGGTGGGGTGCGGTCGATTTCTGTTGCTCTGTCCATTTGGTTACAATGTATCAAGGGGCGGGGTGGGGTGCGGTCGATTTCTGTTGCTGTGTCAATTTGGTTGCAATCCCTTTGCTGCCTGATCCCTCCGGTTGTTCACAGCTACCCCACCCGTCCCTTTGTCCCATCTAGACTCAGTACCGGCAGGTGCCATGGCCAGAATGATCGTCTGTTTGTGCTTTGCTGTAAGGGAAGCATTCGCATGTTATTTCGTTCGTTCCTTAGTCAATGTGAAGCTGCGTGATTGCTGCTTTGTCTGATTGTGGTAGTTGTAGCCAACCGTATTGACCCTCTGGAGTTGGCTCCTGATCCGCGCTGGCTCTGGGTTGCAGGAATTTCCTTGACCAGTGCAGCACATCCACGAAGACTATGTGGTCCCGAAATCAGATGCTCATGCAGTCCAATGCCAAGATTCGCCAGCAGCTGAAGGAGCTGATGGGCAAGGCCTCGTCCATGTCAGGGAGCAGCGTTTGCAGGTGAGTGGCTGACAGTCTCTTGACAGAGCGTGCTGTGTACAGGGTTCATTTTCTGCAGTGAACTAGTCGGATATTGGGCAGGGACGCAATACGTGTTACTTATACAGTCTAAAGGCCACAGAAAAACTTGTATGTTATGTTGGTAGAATGTGGGAGGCATGTATGGAGTGAAACACACTGTAATTTATTATTCTGTAAGTGCCTATCCAGCAGCATTCAGAGAATGCGGCTGCAAACTGTGAGGGCAAACACTCTGGGGTGCGAACAGTGTCACACATCTTTCGACAAGTGCATGGCCAATACTTGCCCGTATTTGTGCTGTTCAGTGTTATTGTCATTTCTTGCTACTGTTGATCTTTTTCCTCTGTCCTCAAGCAACCAGCGTTTTTTTTTTGGAAGCAGTGCTGTGCCGTGCGCTTGCTATTTGTTTTGGAGAACGAAAACCGGTGCACCCAGCGCGAGTAGAGACAATGCCCTTCACAGCTTGAAGAGAAAGGATAAGTGCCTATCGCAGCGCTGCAGACCCACGCAGCTCAACTGAGAGAACGAGCATTCTCTGGCCATATCCTTGGCAGCAAGAAGGAAACATAGGGAGCCAGTCCAGCAGTCCAGTGTGTGTGCCCAATTTGCACCAATCCTCAGAGAGAAAGCCAAAAGAAATTCGCACTCCCGCCTCAGGTTTACAAATTTGATTATTCACAATGGAGTAAGTCATTTTTGACGTTGATGACTGTTTGACCTCTGACAGAACACTGCCATTGTTTGCCATGGGACATGTCGGTTTCTGCAGTAGCGATTGCTTTGCATGGACTTGAAACTTATTGCTGTAGGCTCTTTGTGTTTTGGTTTGGATTTAGGGAACAGCAGCAACAAAAGGCTTGCGCCGTTTGGCGAAAAGATTGGGACACTTGAATGGATGTCCTAGTTCCTATGAGGCTGTGGGATACCTGCGGTGGCAAGTTGGAAATGGTACAAGTCGCTGTTGACATTGAAGCTGTGTCTGGAATAGCAGTAACCTTCAGATTGGTCCTTGCCCACTGTGGACGTTCAAAATCAGGCCAGAATGTGAACTGTGCTGGCTCGAAATGTCCTCTCTGGATCGTGAAGGGCTTGTTTCACTTTGCTTCATAGGGAGCCGCTCACTGTGTTCCCCCCGTCTCCCTGAAGATCGGCGATCGAGACACCAAGCCCCATTCTCAGCGCTGCCACAGCACCGCCAGTGCATGGGCGCGCCTGAGCCGTGGAGCTGGGCATCCGGGGGATTTAGGAAGGGCCAGTTGTATGCATTGGTGTTTGCGTGAAGCTGTTTTGTGTGCCAAAGGCATGGCAGGCAGCCTGCTCCCAGGTGGCTTCCAGAGACTAATGTCGGTGTGAGGCTGGCGCCGTTTCACCTGACAAGCGGATTTGAAGAGGCTGTCTGTACATGCGAGAGTTGGATGGACACGATGTTGAGCTCTTTGTGGCGCGGTGTTTGGAGTTGGGTGCGAATGTGAAACGGGGGTGGAAAACATAAAAATGCCTAGAGAAAAACACGGAAGCAAAAAAAATAAAAGCCTGCAATGTACACGTTGGGCCGCATCGGCGTTGGGAAATGCTCTGTACATTTTGGCTGAGGGGGCGTGGATTCTTTATTGGCCTTCTGGCAAGCGCTTGGGGCGGGGGGTGGGGTGGGATGTCAGGGCGCGATGGGGGGGGGATGGGGGGAGCGGGAGGGGGGGCGGCAGAACCAGGATCAGGTGCCAAAATTTTGCGGGGTGCTTTCTTTAGCTGGGATTTTTGCTGGTGTTGTTTTCAGGGCGAAACCACAATCTGCGAACTCCCAATGACTAATAGAATGGAGCCAGGCCCTAGGATTTAGGTCTAGGGACTGCCTTCTGGGACCGTTGCCTGTAGCAAAGGGCGGGCGCGTGTGCCTGTGTGCATATGACTGCTCGCAGCACAGCGCGCCTCCCTGTGAATTTCGTTGTGAATTTCGGATGATTTTCGACGCACCGAGTGAACCGGACGAGAGAAAAACCTGCCGCGAGGCTTCCCTGCTGCATGGGATGGGTGTGTATCAGCTGACCTTGGTTGTTGAGTGTTGCTGCCCCCAGTCGTCCTTAAGGTCCACTTACTTGTACCCCCCTTGGAGGAACAGCATCCCACCCCGGATAGGCGCCCCTTTAGTGTCCCACAGAAGACCAAACCTGTTTTTTGATCCCGCATTGAAGGACTTCAGGCTTTTACTTGGAAGGAGGGGGGCGGGCGAGCGGGCGGGAACGGGATGTAGGGCTCATGAACCAGCCGGAACGATGTTAATATCGACGATACAGTACTGGCCGAAAGTGGTGTGCGGCGGTACTTTAGCAGTACTGGGTGTTGGTTGGGGAAAGATGTGTTGCCACGTGGCCGGGCCCTGGTTGGGCCCGTCCAGGTGGCCGTCTTTGTTTGACAATGGGTTCTGGAAAAGCGTGTGTGTGTGTGAACATGTTCGCGGTATGACTTGATCTAAAGCGGAATTCCCTCCTGGGTGTTGACTCTGCGATTGCAATGTTGTCGGGTCGTCTCTGTCGCTCCTCATCAAGCCCATGTTTGGCTGCGGCGGGGCCCTTTTCGTTGGGACGGCGGTTATCGTCACGTGATTGGTAAGAGGTCCCGTTCATTTTGGCGAGTGGCTGTCGCTGTAGCCGCAGCCTCCAGGAGCTAAGTGTAATTGCACGTTGCTTGCGGCCGAGGGCATAGCCCTCGGCGGATATTCATGCCTGAGACGGTCCCGCACAATCTGCGAAGTTGGGAGCCAGATCCCGGATTCGAGAGCACCGAGGGACGGTGGTTTAAGTACAGCGCTACTCCCACAACGTTGCAGCAGTTGTGCGAGGCCCCATGTCCGACTCTGGTCTCTCGTGCCGCCGGGCTGTGGATCTTGCGCCATGCTTGGGCCTGCAGGTTGCAGAGTTGATGCGCATTAAAGCCGCTGATTCTGTGGCTCTGGTGCGATGCCCCTCTGCAATGTTGTGCAATTCCCTTGCCCCAAGCACCTGGGCCCCTGAGTGCCGTAGGGCTGCTTGGCCGCACCCTTCGCAGTTGGCTGATTTCTGTATTGTTCGATTTCTATATTGTTCTGCATAATTCTATGTATAGTTCTATGCTCTGCGCATGGCTGACGGTGGTGACACGTGCTCGGCCGCTGCACGAGACCATCCCATCCGGAGAGCACAGCATGGGGGAAGGCGTGCCTCTTGTCGTTTTCACCCGTCGCGCACTTTGCTCTCACTTCGAATGCCTTGATCAATTTCGTGTGTTGGTTTTCGTCGTGGGGTGTCCACAGATGGTCT
Organism: Ostreobium quekettii; assembly: GCA_905146915.1. Taxonomy (NCBI): domain Eukaryota; kingdom Viridiplantae; phylum Chlorophyta; class Ulvophyceae; order Bryopsidales; family Ostreobiaceae; genus Ostreobium; species Ostreobium quekettii. Next base: position 58,308 of record CAJHUC010003007.1, on the reverse strand, counting down.
GCAAACACTATCGGTGGAAAGTAAATCACGACGCTCGATACTTTGCAGTACTGAGTGGGCCATTTCTTCCCTGAAATGGCGTTTGCAGTGTTTCGTTCTGTGTGGTGCGCGCCCGGCATGTGTGCCGCAAGAGCCGTGCTCCTGGCCGAACGGCTCGGGGCGTTTTTGTCAGTCTCTTGGCCGCCGCTGGCGTTCATTCACGCGCCCAGGCAGATCGGCTGGTGCAGCAGTGGGCCGCTCCAGTTCAGCGCGGAAAGAAGCGGGCGGACGGCTGTCCCCAATTGGCAGCGAGTGCTGTTGTGCTTGCAGAATGGAATGTTGTCCGACCTAACGTTGTGCTTGTTGGCAGAAGACGGACAACAACCTGGGAGGCAGGGGCGTCCGTTCACTTGTGGGGAACGACTCGACGAAAGCAGCAGGGACGCCCTTTGGGGCGCGAGGCATGTAGCCAAACTGCGAATCACTGGAATTTCCAATGCCAAGTACTTGGAAGACTAGTCTTGCAACCACTTTGGACGAAGCGGCATTGCCATGCTGTGAAAAGGTGCGCTGGAGTGTCGCGACGGTGCGGCGTTCGTGAGGGACGTTGCCGTCGGATGGACGTTACGGTGGCGATGGACATTACCATTGGCGAATTGCCACGTCGAAGATGATGGCGAGCTGGCACCAGCAGCGGCGGGCGCGCAGGGCTGCCTTCTGTCGGGCGTTTCGAAGTTCCAGACTCGCAGCTGGCCACAACTGGGGCAACCGCTGGCGCCTGTGGCGCACGCGCACTGAAACGTGACACAACGTTTCGGAATCCGAAAACAAACTGGGGCAGCCGTCGAGCACGCAACGCGACGGTTGCCGTATCAAGGGCCTCTCGTCCATGCGCCGCTTGCGCTTTGCACACATCCCGACTCTTGCACCATGTTGCTTTTTCCAAAATTCCAACGCCAGTTGCTGTTGTCTTTTTGTCGACGCACGGAGAGCTGCAGCGGTGAGGGGTGGGGAAGCTTCTCATGCAGAATCCGTGCAGCTGTGAGTACAGTCCACGTTCGTGGACATCTTGGGCCTGCATCGTGGGGAAATGGCAGGACCCACATTTTTGTGGGGCGGCCATCAGGGGATGTCCAGGATGTTGTTACCATAGCTATGTTCGGTGTTGGGAGCCCAATATAAAACTTGGGTTGGCGGGAAATTGGGGATTGTCGGCTTTTGTCCTGAGCAGACATGTTTCCCCGCGACTGCTGGCCCTAAAACAGTCTACTCGCGTGTGTGCCGATGTGGCGCAGTTATGGCTCAAGATGCTATGAGACACTGACGAAGGCAGGCAGGGTCGAGGGGTGGCGATCCCTGAACGGGAATCGTACGCTCAAGTCCACGGCAACGGTTTACAGCCGAGGCAAAAGGACAACAGACGCTCTGTCCTTTATACCCAGTCTGTTCATCAACATCCTTAATGTAATTCCTAGTGCTTCGTCATCTTTTCATACATTCAGTTATTTATAACACTCAATCAGTTCTAGCCGTAACAACACCTTCACCTACGCTTGCATGATAGAGGGAAATGGGGATAATTGGGGATAATTGCGCCATTTTTAACATTTTATATATTTAATTTTGTTGCTGGCGAAGCACGTTCCCGTAGTCTAGTGGTTAGGACTCCACGTTGTGGCCGTGGCAACGAGGGCTCGAATCCCTCCGGGGACATTTGCGGTTTCAACCGAGTTTTTGCACAGTGCCGCTTCTCAACGTTCCGGAGCAGTGCGAGGAGGAAATGCCAGAATGCGCATGGCAGCAACTGTGCAAGATTGTGGTGCAGTCAAGGGCCCAAGGGCCGGCACAGTCTGAGGCGCAGTTCGTCCCTACCAACATCCAATTCGTGTTCTAGTTCGTGTGCCAAAATTGTTGTCTTTTCCTGGCAGTGAGCGTCCTAGACCCCACAACACAGACCATTGAAATTGGTACTGTTATGCAGAAAGGCTACAGTGTCAATGTGTGTCGACGGGGATATCGGTGACGGTAGATGGGCAAGGGGAAATGGTAGTTGAGATTTGAGCTCATTGTGCAATGTTTTGTGCTTTTTGAAGAGGGGTACGTGTATGTTAACCATACCCAATACAGAGGTCAAAAACGCGAGATAATTCAACCGTGCGCTGCTCATTAGCTGCGAAAGGTAGCCCCAAGAATTGTGTCTGCGAATCGTTTGGGCAAGAAAATTCGGGAAAATAGTAACTCCTGTTAAATAATAAAATTAAACCAATAGCAACACATGTCGCTGTAGTATAGCGGTCAGTATCCCCGCCTGTCACGCGGGAGACCCGGGTTCAATTCCCGGCAGCGGCGTACCCTTTTGGCACACTTTCACTTTTGCCATCCACCAACCTGCCACCCCGCTTTCCTGCGCCCACACCGGGAGGACACTCAGAAAGGCGCAAGGTGTTCTCCCTCACCCCGCGCGACAGCTGTGGCTTCTGTGTATTCTGTACACAACTTCGCCGAAGCACGAAACCACACGTGGGCCGTGCGCTCTGGGTGAATGTGGCAATCGACGATGGGATTGCGCGACGCCCCGCACTGGCGGGTGGGTGGCGCAACGGCGCGGCGCAAAGCCGGAAGATGGCCTTGTTTTGATTCTTTTGGATTCCAACATGTTGCATAGCATCTCAGTGTCCAGGTGCCACCCCCTTCCGGAGAAAATGTGCGAGCCTTGCGCCTCCTAACAGGAGAGCGCAATGCGATGCAGAGCCACCTAATGGTGTCTTATCTGTCGGATGGCCTTGGCGCACCTGTTCAGTCGTTTTGCTTCAAGCGCACCACGATGGCCTTCGATGCAGAATATGAAGGCGATTCCGGCGATGCCAACGTATTGGCTCAATGTCGAGAGCGATTTGCAATCAAGCTCTGCAGTGCTGCCCCTTTGGTTGTATAGGCTGTGTGAGAAGGGCGTGTGTGCAATTCCATCGTTTGCATACTTGTCACCACTTGGCAAGACAGGCCCTGTCACAAAGCTGGCGATGTCAGGCAGTGAATGCAAGCACAGTGTAATGTTTCCAAAGCATGTGTGTGCTTTGAAAAGGGCACACGAGGGGAGGGGTTGCGATACCACTGCTGGTGGAGTCATCAATTCCAGGAGCTTTGTGGGAATGCAGAGGCCGGTGTTGGTAATAAGTGGTTCCCAATTCACAGGTGAGCCTATGCGATCAGCGTGTCGCCTTCCTGCATTCTTCGAAAGTTGACAAAGAACTGCCCTTGCATCTTGAAGTTGACCACAATGTGGCTCTGTATGATGTGCGTTTGCTCCAGAACGTTTTCCCTACATCTGAGTCGTGGACGCGCCATGCATGCAGTGCTGCTGCAGAAAATCAGTACAGAGGCACAAGCCCCCCTCACAGTGCACAGGTACAGTGTATTCTCCACTGCTGTTCATCTGGCACCACAGCAATCCATGACATTTCTGTGCAAGAACATTCAAGTGCTCGTGGACATTGACACAGCACACCCAGCCGCATTCACAGTGGTGACGAGCAGAATGTGTTCACATCTTGTGGGTTTGAGTTTGTTGCAAAGAACATGCACTTGGGCACCCCGCACTGGTGAAGCTGTTGTTGAAGGAGAAGGGCTCGACCACCACACACTGCAGGGATGCATCATCGGACATGTACACTCTTTGCTTGCAGTTGCCAGAATATGACACGCCACTGCCCTTCCATCTATTACGCAATGTTGGAGGTGCATAGGGCAGCTGCAGCCAGCACTCCATCGTCAGGTCTGTCTTATGAATGTGCTGAACGTCTTGCATGCATTGTTCAAGTGCCCTCTGCCACGTGCCATTGAACGGGGACTACTGTAGCCCTTGTGCTGGCGGAGACCACCATACCAACAGTGTTTGGTGGCAATGTACATGTATGGTTCAGCATCAATCAGTAGCTGTCGCTCTGCAGGTGAGTATTTGCACACGTTGTGGCAAACCTTTGACTTACTTTGTTGAAAGTGGCAAAGCGCTGAAGGTGATGGCAGGCATCATTTACCACCCACAATGTTTAGCCTGGAGCATTTGTGATCTCGGTGAGGGAAAAATGTTGCCCATGACTTTGCTGCCAAGCACAATACAAAGTGGAATTGTTGATAAGTCAGATATTGTGGATCTGGCAGTTTATGCCATGTTGCATGCACTGTGTCAACATTCACAAATCACCCCCAGGGTTGGATAAAGCGAGGATGGGCAGACTGGCAGCACGTCTGGTGGAAGTGAAGTTGCTGCAATGGGCAAGTATACTCACCGATTGCTTGCATTGCTAAGGACTGCATGTTGTTTCTTCCAGCACATTGCAAGAAATTTACTGTTTTGGATTACAACAAAGGCATGAACGAACAAACAGAGCCACACATCACAGGCAATAGTGGCAAGAGAAGATTTGATTAGCACCAAAGTGATCAAAGATGCATTATCGAAAATCTGCATTCCACCCAGTTGCAGAGTTGGAGAGCTTATGGGGAAAGATCCATCATGGACCAATGGGCGTGATCAGCAGTTGCATAATTGTAGGAAATAGTTGAATCGGACACCAACCCATTCCCAACATCATCTTCAGGGTGCGATGGCAGTGATCCAACATTCTTTGCCAACGTTTCGTCAATGTTGACTTGTGCACTTGCTGCTTAAAATGTTGGCTGCTGCTCCATTGGGCATTGGCAAGGGAAGATAGCAGTGTCCAATCTGAATCTTGAAGCGAAGAAACTTGTTTGCTGATATCTCTGCAGAGTATTGGTTGTTTGTGTTTATTGGGTTATCCTCTGTTTATGTTGTGTGAAGTCACTGTGTTGGACAGTGCTACAAGGTATGGTTGGTGCACTCAGAGGCCGATTAATGAATTCATATACAATGAAACAGGTCCTCTTGAAAGCATCCTTGGTCAGGAGGGGCATGTCGTGATGCAGAGTCCTATGTGCTTCAACAAACCTTTGGGGTAATGGGCAGTCGCAACAGCACGTCTGTATGTGTTTGCAGGCAAGGCATGGTCCAGGTTTAGCAAAACCGTGAGCACAAAGCTCATATTTGTGAATAGATGGGGAAGACCAGTGTCTCTGGGCTGCAACATAATTTGTAGTCTAACGATGGTGGCACAAGGGGCCAACATGCCACTAATCTGCACACACCTCACATTCGCAGTGGTCCAAACAATGAGTTGCTTGTGCAGTTGTTTCGCCATAAGGATGTCTACATCTCCAGGGTGGGAGCATGCTGTTCAACAACTTGTGTGCATTGCCTGGTGCAAAAGAGCATGTGGGTGGGGAAGTTGCAGAGATTGTCCCATGTCAGACCATGGAAGCATGGACTTGGAAGCGTGTGGGGCATTGCACAGTTGTGAGGGAGGGCTGTTGGCCAAATCAAGCATGACCTGAGAATCGTGTGTGGAGTAAAATTTGTGCAACATGCACCACTCTTGTTGCTACATGCTGCTCTTAGAGCATTATCCGGCTTTGTCCACAACTCTAAGCCATTGGCATATTCAATGCCAATGGTTATCCCATCACCCAATGTGAAGCCCAAAGCATCACAAAGGAGAACAACGCATGTTGTGTATAGTAGCAGCAAGTACTTCAATGCCAAGCCAGCTCGTGTGCAGCAGCGCAAGCCAGAGCATAGCGTTGGGTGTTGAGTGATTGTGCACGTATGTTGTTGGTAGATGGACAGATTGATCAGGACTACAAGTCAATTTGTTGTTGCGTGATGGTGGCCGTTTGTCACAAATTTATCTGCACATGGCAATGGTATTGGTAGACTGGAGCAATGAGTTTGTTCATATGGGTGGGAACAGGGCTGTTCAGCAGTTGGTTCAATGCCTTTGGCATTCAAGTGTGTAAGTTGCGAATATGGTCTTGTGGTAGGTAATAGCAGTGTCCAATATAGTGTATAGTCATGTGGGATGGGTCAATTTTGGCTGGGCCAATTTAGTACAAATGAGAAGTTTGTTTGTGTGATGGAATATGTGGGACATGCACCACATTTTTTTTGCATGTTGATCTCACTGCAGTCCCCCTTCTTTGCCCACCGTCCCAAACACATTGGCACATTGAATGTCATTTTTAATCCGCACCAACCCCACCCCATCGCCATCAGCGACCTGAATTGGGTCGATAATGCATGGTCGATAATTGGATTATCTCCCAGCCCAATGCCTCAATACACAGGGAAGGACAACACACATGATTGTGTGCTTGTCGGGGTAATCTGCCACAATTTACCGACCACCAACACCTCTCTGACATCTACCATTGAGCCATCGTCCACCCCATTTCTTTGAAGCGGTTAATAGGTGTAATATCCCCCATGATCATCCCCATCATCTTCTTTCCTGTTGAACGACACGTTCACAAGTTTATCTAGCCATTCTTTGCATCTCCTTTGGCTCAGCTCTGCCATAGCAAACCCTGACAAATATGTGCCATAATGTCAGTTCAAGGGATTAGCATAACATGGTATTCTTTCACATTGAACAATATTTTCAAAAGGAATTGAAGATCTCATGAACGTGCGCAAACTATGTAGGGGTGACAGCAACACTTGTGGCTAAAGTGATGCTGCTGTGGAATGGGTGCTCAAAAGCAGATTACTTGTAGGAGGTTGTGAGCTATGAAATGTTGAGCAAGTGAGTGAGCCTTGCAGAAGTTGCTTACAAGCTTTTGTGATTGTTTGGATTTGCCATGTGCATGTTCTTGGCACAATTACGAGGCACTTGTACTCTTATTTTTGGGCTTGCAAATGAGAAGCACGTATGTTCCAATTGCAATCTTCACTAAAATATAGTAGCCACTTATGGCTACATAATGCAACATCACAATGTAACAGCCCCGACAACAGCTCAGCACATTTAAATATGTGGATGAAAAGCTTGAATTCAATTGTCTGTTCATCAGCGCTGCCTCAGTGCAGTGCATTGTGCACAATGATTATCTTATGTTTAGCAACACATAAGGGCGAAATTGGAGGTACTATTTTGAATATAATGGTATTGTAATCAATTGAGTGTAATAAAAACAGGAGAAGTTGCCAGATAATCAATGCTTGGGCACAATTTCATGAAAACAAAATGGGTCAAGCAATCAAGCCACCAATTCAAATATTGTATGGTTTTGCTGTTTATTTTATGTTCATTGCTGTATCTTCAATCTTCTTCCTTTTGATCCCAATTTCCAGCAACTCTTGAACAATGTCTGGTTTGTTCATTATCCATTCGCTCAAGCCCTTAACTGTCACTTCCTTTCCATTCTAATAGATACTCAATTGCACCCCTGGATTGGGCTCCAACAAAGTATTCATAATGTCCTGGTAAATATGTGGCAAAGAGAAATGAATGGCACTCACAAATGCAAGAAATCGCTGCCTTGGTGTCAGACTTCCATTGTTGTGCCCCAAAGCTGTGGGTCCGGCAACATCCAACAATGTTGAATACAAAGCCAGTAGCCTTACCTTCAATGCCAAATGGGCATGTATGTCCATTTCTATTCTGATCCTTCTTCGAGATGGGAACAGGGTGCGAATTCAACTTTCCGATGTTGTTGCTGAATGGTGATGGGGCAGCAAATGGGCTTGTGATGAGGTTGTGGGCACGTACATTACCAAGCAACGCTGGGGAGCAAGGAGGATTTGGCCTGGACTGGAGAATGGTGGCCCTGGATAATGCCAATTGGAGTAATCGCACCACAAATGTCCTGAAGATTGCGTTCCGTTGGCCAAGAAAGCCAATTGCCAAGGCAATGTGGCGCGTTGTCCCACCATCCGCATCATTGGGCACCTCATGTGCTTCTTTGTTGTTCGATTCCAAATGTTGAGCAACCGGCCATGCTCTTTTGATGAGGACCCACAATAGCCAAGGACAAGAACCACATGCAACAATGTAGATGTAGCAGTGCAGGTGCACCACCTGTGGCAACGTTCAATAGGGAAGTCATTGGTGTTCAAGATGGTCAGAAAATAAGGAAAGATGCAAGATTCCTTGATGGTGTTTATCAAGGTCTTGGCGGAAATTTGTGCAAATTGTCAGGCAATTGGAGCTTGCAAGTGTGAAATTGTTGCCAAACAATGCTGGTGCAGGAGACACATAGGTAATATGTTGGCAAGGGTATTATGAAGTTGCATTGGTACAAGGCTTGGCAGCTCCTGAAAGGCATCCTCACATTGTGATCGATTGGCTCTTTCATCAGCATATCAATTTGTTTTATCATGGCGTGCAGAATTTCATCCGTTTCCTCCATCCTGGCTGCAAGGTTGTTGACAAGGCTTTCCGTGGCGGCAATTTCATTCTCTAAAAATGTGATCTGGCGATTCAGGACGGTCAATTTAATTGTCTGACTGACCGCAATAGCCAGTGCCATGAGGACGAAAATGTGCACAATGGCGACAATGTAGTCATTACTCCTTGGGCGGTTTCGCTTCCTCATTCGCGACTCCAATGTGGCCATGAGCCTGCGTATGCTGCAGAAGTCGCACAAACCACAAGAATTATGTAGAAAGTATTCGCTAGGCTGCAAAATATGAATGCTCCAGGGTTCTCCTGTTAATGGATTATATAGTTCCATTTATGGTTCCATTAAATAAGTTTGGTACATGCAGTCTTGTGCCTTTCCATTCCTGAAAGAAAGGCTGTGGAAATTGATGAAAATTGTGAAGCGTCCAACCTATAGATCAATGTAGAGCGACAGAATGCATGTACCACATTTTCCTAATGTTGACACTGCGTGAACGTTTCTGATTGCCCTGTGCAAGTCGTTCCACGTGTGAATGTGATATCATTGTACACCGATTCTGCACCCAGCCCTTGACACCCATGCACTTGAAGAGGTGCTCGGTATTCGTCTCAATCGGTTAAGCCAAACATTGAGTTCTATGCATAATTCATCCACCACCATCCTTATGCCCAAATCTCACACGGTGGCTGCCTACTGGTCTGAATGGCCAGGACCATGCACAGATGACCACGGTACGCTTCAATTGTCATGGCGCACCCAGCCACCACGATGGGAAGAAAGGCCGATCGGCATCAGATTTCGTGGCGCCGGACGACCCCTACGACTCATGCAGGCCATGGAAATGCTTCTTTCTGTCCCAGGCGAACATTACCACAAGCGCATGAACCGTGCTTTATGGACCTGTGTGTCAACATTGTTTTCGTACCAGTATGTATGTTTTGTGCATTGTAATCTCAGTCCAATAGCGCATCTGCAACCTCAGTATAAGGCGCAACGCTGTCTGCACAGGCTGTGCGCCAACACGGCCCATAGTGCAACAAGCATGTCAATTTGCAGGGTGCGCACTACCGTGCAAATTGGCGGACGATCAATTTCAAACTTTCTGTACTCCGAAGCGGTGTAGCTTTTCCGAGATGGACCTCCGGGTACCGGGCGGATCCCTCTGTTCATAACGGACAAGCAGATATTGCAGCGAAAATCCTCACAGAAGCATGCGCCGCGCAGAGCATTAGCAACATAATCGACATTAGCTGTAGTGCACACGTGTGAGCAACGGCGCTGTGTGAAGTGGCAATCTAGCCTGCGCAAGTGAACCGAAAATCAATTTCAATACGTCAACCTATCATATGGGTAAATTTGGCCGCGCGATCTGTGACCCATTTGCACCACGCGGTAGCCAGCTAATCCTGCCCGTGCAGCGACCGTGTCTCAGACATGCGATTGCCGGCGTAGGGCCCAGTGTCCCCAAATCGAATACTAAATCCGCGCCATACTCACTTGCACACTCACCGGCTGTTACGGTCGTCTGGCGCAACAGGTCCCCACGAAACTGCAAGGAAACACTACCCGTTGCTCGCCAAGACAGACATGGCACTTGCTCCTGCTTCCAAGCCGGCCGCCGACATTGAAAACAAAACGCACACGCCAAATTGTTTTTCCACGCGCGGCGGGACGACTGACCCAACATGATAGTCAATTTTCTATGCGCTCTCGCCCGCCGCCCGGTCGGTGCGCACAACAGTTAATGCCCCGCCCCGCTCGCCTCCCCCCCCAGCCAGCCCAGCGAAACCTTTCCTCACTCACCGAGTGGCTCGAGCTTCGAATGGAAGGGTGCGGCCGCGGCTGCAAGGCAAAGCGGCGGCGAGCGCCTTCTTGGCTTCTGCTCGTTCCTGGACCACAAGAAAGCCAATCCACGGCGAAAGGAGAGGGCTGCAGCGGATGGCTTCAAGATATTTCAGGCTCGCAAGCTCGAGGGCGAGCGAGGTGAGGCAATTGGGTCAATAGCGCAGGTGGCGATACCTGGTCCTGTCTGTGTATCTGGGTAGTGCCATTGTGTTTATTTTTCTTGGAATTTCTGGTCCCACGTGACCCAGGCGACTTAATTACTTTTTAGCATCTCCTGGTGACGTGCATGTATTTGTAGTCCCTATGTACCTCGCGCGCAGATGAACGGTGCACAATCCCATTCGTTTCGAGCAATGAGGGCAGATAAGTACATATAGCGCGCTTTACAGTAAGCCCGACAATCACCTTAAAGGCGCCTTGCGCACGTGCAGCTGCGCTATTTTGTTCAATTTTTTAATTTTCCGGAGATTTCGAACGTTTTCCTGTTGGATTATCACAGGAAATAATGGCACCTAAACATGGCAAGGATGGCAAGTTTGGTCCCATCCTGGCATGTTCAAGTCTCAAACGTAGGCCTGGGTGTCATGGGTCGAATGGGTATCTATTTCCGGACAATTTTACAAGACAACACCGATCGAAACGGGAATAGATTTCCAGTGCAATTCGACCATGTTCCTCGTTGTTGTTGCTCGCCAGCTCGCTGCTGGCTGCAGCCAGCCTGGCTTCAATTGAAGCACCTGCAGTACCGCCTCCATCTCGTCCTCGCAATGCGGGACGGCGACGTAGAAGACGGGCGCTCTCCACCCATTCTGGCGATCCCAGTTGACGCTCCTCAGACACCTTGATGCGCTTGGGCCTCACCGTTACATACAGACGGCGCACATTCTGTCGAGAGTATGTACGAATGTTGTTGCATAATTGCAAATGTGCTTGCGCGCATTGCACCATCCCCGTGAACTACTTTTAATCCAACGTGCCGCAGGCGTGAAGCACACATTTCTAAAATCTGAACAGCAATGCACCATCCTCGCAGTCACGGATTCTTTAAAAGGTATGTAGTGTTTGCACGCCGGAAATGCCAGGCAAGCGCCATTTCACATCATGCTTTGCACACAGAGCGTCGCTGTCTCGACGCTGAAGCGAGCGCCGGCCACTCTCGCCGAGAACTTCATTCATTGTCAAGGAATCTGGCGGCGAGACTTGTTTGGCGTTCAGTATTTGATCCATGGAGGAGCTGCAGTGCGCAGCATGGAGGCATCCGATCGCATTCTTCACCCGGCCATGTCCAGCATATGCAACTCCCCAGAAGTCATGCACAAGCATCCGAGATCGCATTGCCAAGTGGTGCGCAAAGTTCGACGCATTGTTGCTGCGCTCAGCGGCAGTACTAACGCGCTCAAGAGCTGAAAATTCTCGGTGGGAGCTCGAAACCAATAATTGATGTTGTCTAGGCAATTCCAAAGGAGTCCAAGGGTCTGATTACGGAAGAGCATCAGAATCAGCTATCCCTCCGCCTTGGTGCTGCTATTCATATAGCATTACGTTTCCAGTCCGATTTCGCCAAATGGGAAATATTATTCTGGCAGCATATCAAACGCGCCAAGGCCAAAATTATGCAAAAAATCCAGGTAAGAAGCACAGAAAACTGCCTGCCTTTCAGTAGGCATGCGTTAATCACACTGCTGCAATTCTTCGCGTGAGGTTCCTGTAGCATAGAGCAGGGGATGTACCATTGACCCAGGGTACCGAGCAGGCTTGGTTTTTACGCCGTAAAAACTGATCGTATTTACGTTTTTACACGTAAAAATAGTTTTTACGTTTTTACGCGTAAAAATGCGTAAAAATACGTAAATACAACGTAAAAACTGTCCGGTGTACATAAGGACAATACATACAGACTTACGGAGTCCGGAGAGTGATAGCTAGGCTCCCTGAAAGGGGCAGAAAACGAGTTTTTGTTAAGCGCCATCGTCGCCCTTGCCAAGGGCGAGGTGGACATTGTGTTGCGGGTGCTGGAGATGGCGAAAGACTGATCATTGTACGCAACTTTCATCGTATAACCTGGGTGTACCAGGGAGACGTAAAAACGTAAAAATAGCCGTAAAAATAGGCCCTTTTGCAAATTTACGTTTCTACGCGTAAAAACGTAAAAGTAAAAACGTAAACGTAAACGTAAAAACCAAGCCTGGTACCGAGCGCTTCTTCTGCTGGACAGTTCAGTCCATAGGCAAAGCACCCGGATTCAGAGAACTTCCTCGAATGACTCTCTGAGCGCGGCAAACGATAGCTATCCGTAGAGCACTTAAGCCTGGAAAACAGCGCTGCCATTCTTGAGATATGTTAAGGGGGGCACAGACGCCACTCTTCGTCGGGATTTAGAGGGGGCGTGGCCAGCTCGTATTGCCCTTCCATAGAGCTGAATCAAGCTGGGCTACCCCTAGGAGAGATGTATGACTTGGTGGTTGGGTATTCGTAAAAGATGCAGCTAGATTCCGAACAGAATCCGAATATACAAAATTTGTCTTTTTGCCGCACAGTTTTGGCTGTTGACAAGTATTGTGCGAATGTTGAGGCCAAAGGCAACGAGACCCCTTGTTCTGGGCAAGAGCATCGGCCTGACAAATGTGCAAGGGACTGGAAAACCGTGCATTGTGACGCTAATCAAAAGCATGGGATATATGTCGCCAACATTCGATACGGCTGTATATGTATTGCTATGCGGTGGTGAATAATGCAACCAAGATCCACATCAACCCAAAATCGAACAAATAATCCGAATCCGGCGACAGATAGGTTAACTGAGTTGTACCTGCAAAGTTACAGCAAGATTGGATATCGGACACGACTGTTGGAATGGAGGTAGTACATTGTCAAAATAACTTGGACAGCCCGGTTCGAGATCCCGTTCCGCCGCAATCTAATGCTCCCGGTGATGGACCACCACGCGGCACAAGTCGAACCGTTTTGGTTCAACCTCTGTGGCAGTATTGGCGCACGCAGTGCCCAAACGCACTTGCTGTGCTTGGTCGGACAGGCAGCCAAGACTCAACTTGTCTTACAGACAAACCAAGAGGAGCCGTGAACAAGTCTAGGGCTCTGTTTGAATACTCTCTTTAAATAGCGAAAAGGAGTTAGGCTCATTTTTTTCGACCACCAGAACTCACACTTCACACATGCACAGCACGCTACCCCGCAGAACCGATCCACGGCATCGACCCATGTGCACCGATCCACAGCTCCAATTTACAGCACCAACTCACGATCACCAAAATTGGTAAAATTGAAGTTAATTTTTGGGCAGCAGTGCACACCTCAATCAGGTAGACCAGTGCATCAATCAACCCGCACGTGACCAGCTACTTGCACAACATGGCAGCTGCAGTTGTCTTGTTGTTTCAGGCTTCATCTCTTTGATCTGGCTCCCATTTCTGTGTTCAGTTTTATTATTGAATTTTACTGCACGTCGGCGTCCAGCCACAGACCTCCAATCGTTAGATTTGAAAAGCTGCAAGCGAAACATCAAGAAACAGTGACAACCATTCAATTGTGATCTCGGCGCCATGCCTAAAATGAAATTAACTGATGCCATTATTTGACTTCAACTAGGGAATTACGAGTCATTAATTGACGGAGCCAGCTTAGTGTTCAATGACCATAGTGAAATATTGTATGTACAAATATACATATAAAAATTATGGGCGAAATCGGCACCATACAGCTGCGCCGATGGAGCAATTAGCACCACCCTGCGGAGATTGTCGATCTCCACTGGCTCTAGCTCCTGACAGCTTATATTAGTTGTTCCCCAAACAGCAATTTCCATAATTCCGCACAGAAGGAAATGCGGGTGGGAAGTGGCAGACTTCATCAGCAACGTTCGTATTTCTGTGGCAACGGTGTCCTCTATCAGGCTACTAGTGCTCCAGCAAGAGAAGAAGACATACTGCTGGACGATGCGAAGAGCCGGTGTTGTGAGATTGGAACTTCCGAAAGGAAAAGACGCAAAAATTGCACAAAATATTTTTATATTCCTCCGGTATTTTCTTCCGTAGGCAAGTTTGAACTGTTTATTTCTCCCCGTCAACGGTCTCTGCAGCAAATGCAGAACTCCGGCTCATTTGCGCAAATCCAAGGTCAGCACAGATATAAGAGTCTGTGCTTTATCTCATAAAAAGTGTGCAAAATGGATTCGCCTATTATGATCACCCGGAACTGAACGCCCACTATCTTCTATGAACACACACACACACACATCTCCTCGCCCTGAGATTTCAACTCTAAATGCCATCCCAAAATGCCTCCATGGGGTACCGCATCTCAAATATGACCCTCCATTTCCCAAAGACCGGGATAGGCTGAAAAAGATTCAATCGACCGGCAACACCCTTCCGACGTTCAAGTTGACATTCTGGTCGGGATTCCTTCCCAAAGTGCAATTTATCATTTCCTGTGGTACGCATTGACATTTTCTTCCGCATCAAGCTCCCTGGAGGGAACGGTTTTGGAATCCTTAGAGTATTTCCTCAGCTCAAGCAGCTCCTCCACTTGCGTCCAGGACATTTCGCATTGAAGAAAATCAGGTGTCTTGTAGTAGATGCTTCCGAACATGCCCTCCCTTTAAAAAAATCCCTCAAATTTACGTTCTGGAATCGCCCCCACAACGTTTCCTCAAGGGAATCTTGCTTTCAGTCTTCTCAGTTCCCTCCCGCTTGCCCCCGTTTCTCGCCGGGCGCGCTGTGCTATTCGAGCTGCGTCACCTTGCGTTTTGCAATTGTATGTCTCTGGGCTCCCTCGCATAGCGCCCCAAATATTGGTGGAAAAGGATAACATCCACCTCGTTAATTTTTAATACCGTATTTCCCCCTTGCCCCCTAACGGTCCTCACGGGAATGGAATTACTCAAGCACATGTTTCAATGTTCGTCAATTGGAAATTCTCCAAAGATGCCATTGATCGAATTCTGAATGTTGCCTGGGGGAATCCATGTCGAAGGACAATCTTGTGGAGCATCCACAATGTGGTGAAGACGACGAAGATGCTAACGACATTCCTGCGACAACACCGACAGCAAGTTTGGTGCTATTCACACACGGCAGTCAATTGCCATCGTTGAGCTTTATGTTGATTGTAATGGTGCAATTATACAGTATAATGACATTCCCAAAGAGCCGTGACGATTCCCGGCAATAATGACTGTAAATCAATGGCTGTCATTTCAACAAGCAAGCCGCCAAATGTGTACGGTAAGTCCACTTTGATGCACACAAGATTCTCGCAAAGTCCCATGAAATCTTCTGCAATCGGATGCGCGCTTTGAAACAGACATGAAGTATCAACATACGTACATGGTACACAATATGCGCGATGCACACACCACGAGCAACAGCAGGGGGCTTATTAGAGACAATTGGAACAACGAGGCGCAAGGCCTCGTTTGCAAAATAGTGGAACAAGACTAAGCACCTTGCGGTGCATACTTCCCAGTGTTCTACTATTGGGTGCCACTATTCGTCCTTGCCAAGCAGTACAAGGGACGCACTGTGCGCCGAATTATGACGCGAAAGCAAGCGCCCACCTGTGAACAAGGCGGCTAGGGCATTAGCGCTGTCTCGGCTTACACGCCGCTCGCCCTATCGCCACCTGCAAGTGTGGCCAGGCATCAGTTGAGCACACTCCTAATTGTCGGCATTCCGATGTGTTTCCCACACAAATAGTTTCACTTTGCGGGGAGCTCGCCGTCAGTTCGCGAGGATATCCATCCATTCATTGGTGCATTACAGGCGTTTTCTCAAATTCAGAGCCTCGAGATACGTAGAGATACCCCGAGATACATCCCGAGATGCGCCCCGAGATCTTGTGTCCGCGTCCTTTGGGCAACCCCTGTTGTGTCGATTACAAATTTGCGCTTCTGCGGATTTGGTTGTGGGAGCTTGCCACGACGCAGTCTGAGATGTTGCGCTTTTAAGCCTGTGAACTTCAGCCGATTCCTCTAGCACTGGTCGCAAAAATTCTGGATCTCTCCACGCGAGATGTGTTCTTGGCACGCTAACTTTGCATCGACATGGCGGAGCTGCATTCACTTGCCTCCCGTATGTTGGCCCCGCTAACTGGAAAGAGCTCGCCCTATGGCCACTCCGGCGCCCAGGCTACACCGGCAAAGTGTTGCCAACTTTGCGCACTCCTGCCAACATTGTGTTGAAATGGGACCACGCCGTGTGTTCGATATTGAACCCGTCCTGAAATGGACAGAATCGCGTTCTTCCCACCGCGTTTTTTTGGTTCAATGTTTTCGAGCGTTGCAGCAAGTCCAACAGTTCCGGTGCGAAGCTCTCGGGAAATGACAGTTTGCTGCGTTCTCGACCGTTCTCAAATCGGGTAAAATTTCGGACAAAATGCACCAGTGCCGTGCAAAACAACAAAGCTATAAGGAAAGTGCGATGTGCACACGGGACACGGGCAGCAGGCTTGTGTTGGGCCAAGCCGCGAACATACCGATGCACTCATGCGCCGGCTATGGGCCGCGCACGAAAGCGGAGCAATGTGCGCAATATTAATCTGGATCGGGATTTGCCACCTTTACCTGCTGATCCATTTGATCTAAAGCGACACGACAGACACGATACTGACCGGGCTTCAGGACAGGACTGAAAGCATTTCCAAAAAGAGCACTGAAAACAGCCGCTCAATGATGCACCTGACACGCTGTCCTCTTCTTCCTCCTCCTCATCGCTGTCGGAGTATATTTCATAATGCTCCAAGACGGCGTCCAGCGCCCTTTCTGTTGCGAGGGTGCCCTTCACGCCCCGCACCACCTCAAAGTGCTCCGGGTTCTCACCGACGCACATCTGCATGGAGTCCTGCGGCCACAGTCGCGATTTCCTAAAGTATCAGTGCTTGAAATGCACGCGCCCACAAAACATTTCGCCATTTTGGCAGCACGTTGACGCGGTTAGCTTCGGTCGCCCGATGATATCACGCAATTTGGGATAGATTCCTTTTTGGAACTGACAAATTCACGAGTGCCTGTAGTGCGCACACGTACAGAGGTATATCAATTGTGTGCGTTCTGACCATTTTCAAGAAAGGATTGGTGAAAATCGGCATATTGTTACTGTCAATTTACTCATTAACAGACAAAAGGCAGCCAACAGTATTGGAAGCATCAAACACCCGTTATCAACGCACTATTCTTAGCGTTTTGCCACCGCTTTTGTCAAGGAAACGCAATGTATGAAAATGGTCACATTTTGCAAGCGCTGGTGGTGGTATCTGGTGCTTCGCTCACCTGCTGCACCGCTGGAAGGAAGGCCTTCCCCAAGAGATTCGCCAGGGGGATGTCGTCGTCGTCGTCGCACACAAATACGGAAAATTTTGGGGACGCTCTGAAGTGATGCATCACATGGACAGCGGCGTTGGCCTGCAGTGGGCAATGCCTCCACTCACGCGGGCACAGATATGATAATATTATAACATTTAGGTTGGCGTTGTAGTTATCATTGTTAATATCACTCAGTCGCTCGCGCTGATGTCATAATACTAGGGCTGATGTTTCGTTTACTCGGGCTGTGTAATTACGTTTTCAGGGAGATTTCACAAGGAACAACACACTGTGGCACCCATTTCTTGGTTGGACGCTCTGCTTCGATGCCACCCAGATGAAGAACGCTGGCATTTTTGGAGAAAGGGTAAATTACCATGATGCCCCGCTCTATACTTGCCATATACAGAATGCAGAAATGCTGTGCCGAAACGCTGTACTTAGGTCTGGCGCGGGACAAGTGCCAGGATTCAATGTCACCTTTCCGCTTCCGGCGGGATAGACGTTTGTGGTCTCCACATTGTCAGAATGAGCGAGTTCTGGGTGACTCCGACAGAGCTTGTCGATGTCTCTCACCACCTGCCCCTCTGGAGGTGACTCGATCCTGCGGGGGGCAATAAAGTTCTCAAATTTCCAAACAAATAAGCGCACCGGTAAAATTTCAATAACAGCAAAACACTCAACATTTCCGCATCAGAAATTTTCAAATTTGCTATTTTTGCTCCGCAATTCTCGACAGATCCATATTTTGGGGCGCATCATGGAAACCGCCGGAATGGCGATTCGACTCAGTTCGTATGGCCTCAGAAGTCGGTCTCCCGCCACATGCATGTGGGGGTGGTAGATGCCGCGAGCAGTCCAGCGACCCTCGCGTTGCGGCTGGGGCTGCTTCGCAGATGCTCGGCACTTTTGCGTTTGTGTTATTGCTCCGCACAGAAAGTCCAAACGTTACGTTATTATGTGGGAGGGTTGAACATTTCGCGGTAATGTTATGTTCTCCTGGATCCGTTTTCGTGCAGACACCATTGCCCTGAGCGCCTTGGTGCTGTCAATCGTCTACAGCAAGCCTCCAAGGCACTACCAGTGCCAGCGTCCAGCACGAGATAATGCCAAACTGCTGCCGAACATAGAAAGCCGTGCGCTCGAAACGCTACCGTGAGATTGCTCCATCTGATTTGAATCTGCTTTGTTCGTATTTGTACCATGTACGAAACTTGGCATCTGCGCGCACCAACCTCTCTTCGCATACAATTTGCAGACTCACAAAAAGCGCTCGGGCGACTTGCATGACACTAGGAAGAGAATGGCCCAATAACAAGTGTTTGAACGTGTACAATGATTACGGATATGTGTTATTTTGTTGTTCTCAGCGGGCAGAACCTTGATGAAATGTGTTTATGCATGTTCCCAGAAGTGTTATTTGACCCTTTTCTTGCTAGCGTGGCGCCGGAAGAAAACCTGCCATTTTGCGCGATTCAGTTCCGCGATTACATCGTGCAGTTTTCTTACAGAACATGAAAGTCGCAGAAATTGAAAACGGTTATGCCAGCGAAATGGACAACCGACAGAAACCCAAGACGCCAATGAAAGTACATCTGATAAGATCGCGAGTAATTTGGCTGTATTTTTAGTTGAATGGCGCTGTTATGGACTCAACTGCGTTACATCAGACTACTTGTGGTGCCGCTTGATCGGCAGTGCCGCCCGCCTGCACCAAGTTCCGGCGGCTTGTCTCACCTGATGCACGTCGAGAATCCCTTCGCATCAATCTTCCAGCCCGACTTCAGGAGCTCGCGATAAAAATCCCACAGGAGACCCTGAAAAGGCGGCCACGTGCGTGAGCACCCTGATGGTCGTTTGATATCGCGAACCGTAGTTTCACATTGGCTAAGACGGACTTGTCGGACGTGTCTGAAACGATGTGTTCTGTTTGAACACTTTGTGAACCGCTGGGCGCCTGGCGTCATGAGTCAGTTGCCAAGGCCGTGATTCGCCCTTCGCTTAAGAAAGGCAATATAATGCGATTGATATGCTCCACAGTGCGACTTCAAAAGAGCTCACGTGGAGGGCACAAAACAATGCTTTGCTTCAATGCAGTTGGGGAACGCACTGTCTCCAATTTGGTACGCTTCACACAAAATTTACGCAATTTGGGGGTGTTTTACAGCCAACGACATTACGAGATGATGCAATTGGAAAACATCGACGCAATTTAGGAATACTACCAAAAGGCAGGTAATCGGCACAAGCCCAATCAGTATTTGTTTCGAAAAATCCGTTCAGCGTCCAATCTTCAAGGAGACTCCCAGCTGACAGTCTCTAGGGCTGCACCGATCGCAAAGTCAATTGGCAATATGTTCCAATGAGTAGGTAATCGATGCATGACTGAACTGACTAAGTTGCTGACAATGTCGTCCAAATAATGGAAAATGTGCCAAACAGAGCTCCAAATGTTGTGTTCGCGTTCTTTTTCCGCGCCGAGCAAGACATGAATTAATGCTCGAATATTAGCGCAGCGCCCAACGTGGCAGGGCCACTTGTGGAGTAATTTCACTTTTGAGCTCCTCTGTCAAACAGAACAGCAACTTG
Organism: Ostreobium quekettii; assembly: GCA_905146915.1. Classification (NCBI taxonomy): domain Eukaryota; kingdom Viridiplantae; phylum Chlorophyta; class Ulvophyceae; order Bryopsidales; family Ostreobiaceae; genus Ostreobium; species Ostreobium quekettii. The sequence goes on along the minus strand of CAJHUC010003007.1, from coordinate 38,321 downwards.
ACAAGCAGCAGCTGGCATCGTCATCGCGGCCCCCTAAAAATAGTCGTATCGGACACTGTCCGTCGTCGACCGCAAAGCACAAGGCAGCAGTTCGCCACAAGCAATCGGAGAACAACAGAACACAAGACCAGTGCCGTACCGTTCTCTCCTCCGGGCGTCTAGACTCTTGCTGATGTGGGCCCACAACGATGTCGTGGCTCCTCCTCCATGCCATGTCTTCGACCAGGCCAAACGCTGCAGATCCGAACACAGTCCGTTTGGTACATGACCGGCATACTGTCAACAGCCCTCGCTTGAGTTCGCCCACGCATGAAATGGAATCCAGCGGCTGTTGTGATTTCAAAAGCTGCCTTCTACAAGGCACATCGATAGCCTTGCACCTTGGAGGCGGTGGCGGGCGTGTACGCAGAAACGGGGCCCAAGGGGTATGAACTTCAACGAGACCTAATGGCTGCGCATCTGCCCTTTAGCGCAACGTTGCCGGCATGCACACAACCGCGTTGCGGATTGAGAATGCAAACGTGCGCACTAGGAAAAAAGGGCCAAATAACACGTGTTCAAACGTGTACAAAGTTTACGGGTTTGTGTTGTTGTTGTGTTCTTAGCGTGCAGAACTTTGATGAAATGTGTTTTATGCGTGTTCGCAAAAGTGTTATTTGGCCCTTTTTTTCCTAGTGTGCGCAGCTGTCTCGCGAACATTGCCTCAACGCCCGCATTTTCAGGGACATTGGTCGCCCAAGCGCTGGTGCTACGCTGGTGGGTGTGCGGTTTTCACATGCGCTGACCGATGCTCTATGGATTGCCCACCAGGTTCCAGCATTAGTTTTTGCATCAATTGCCAATTGCACTATCGTAGCACTTGATCAGTTGCTCTTAATGCAACTGCAGTACTTCATAAGATGGCCTGGGAAAAGTAGGAGTGCCAGAGTGATGCTGGCGGACCCTATTTTTGTGGGCCCTCAAATCCTTTGATTACATTTGTCACATAAACATGACAAAACACTGCCCTTGCACCTCAGAGGCGATGTTGGGCACTGTTCTACCAATTTATCCAAGACACTAGAAAGAGGATGCATTTCATCGCCCCTTGCCCAATCCCCCCCCCCCCCAAACCCACCCACCCACCCTACACCCCCATAATCAGCAAAAAAAGAATCTGAAATGTTTCAAGAGTTATTACTTTCTTTGTCCAAGATTACTTTTGTCTGTTTGAAAGATGAAATTCGTTACAAGGCCTCAAATTACAAAGCAAGTTCAGAATCGGAAGAGCTGGGCTCAAGCAACCTTGAACACGAATTTTGAAGCCCTTTGAGCGTTAGACGAAAGGTAAGTTTTGGTCGTTTTTGACCCTCAATACGAAGGTTTACTAGGCGAAACTACCCTTGATACAAACTACTTCCAAAGCCGCAATAATTAATGCATTGAATTCAAATTCTGATAGTATGCTCCCAACTTACACAAGCACAACTTTGGGCAAAGTTTCATTGAAGACTGATTTGGGTACGATGGAGAAGCAATACCTCCAAAATCATAGAGGACAAGTAATCTTGGAAGGAAGGATTATTTTTTAGACACATGTCAAAGTTGTATAGTACATGTCTAAGGGAAGGCAGTGTATCGATTTCGATACGCTAACCGTCAAGTTGACGCAGGGAGGGGGGGAGGGAGAGGGGGTTCCCCAGAACTGCGACGCTAAGGGATTATGTAACTGCCACAAAATCGACATAACGAAGAAAGCTGCCCCAAAAGGCCACTGATAAGCAGGATAAGCAGGAAACACACCTTTTTTTCCTGAACATCCTGCAAACACTCGATCGTCATAGAAAGCCATATAATGGGTCAATTGCAGCCGTTGAGGTTGCCCGTCTGGCCCATAATGGGACTATTCTCAATATTGAGAATCCCATTTTTCAACCAACTGAAATCAGCGCAACTTCGACAATTTTTTCTCTTCAACACCATCTACAAGTTCTGCAGCACTGTCGGGTAGTGTTGCTGAGTCATCCTCTCATCCACACAAGGATTGACGCCAAGGAGGAGGACGGGGTGGGTTTGCGGGAGGTGGGGGGTGAGATTTGTTACGAAACAGGAAGAAAAACAGATCGTACAAAGGGCACCCCCAGCTTGGCAACCGTATGTGAGGCTCTTTTACATGCTCTGAAGAGACGATGTAGAGCCTCCGAAGCAAAGATGAGCACACAACCCAGTTGTGGGGAGGGGCTGACCTTAGCGTCAAATTGAAGCTAAGCATGCCAAAATTGACACAGTGTCTTCCGTGAGTACTGTGCGGTATCCGTGCTGCGCACTCCCTCCTCTGAGGTGGCTGAATAGCCGGCGGCGGGGCCGGCCCGTCAAGGGTGCCGCCGAATGGACGCAGGCCCAGTATGCGCCGCCCCCCCCCCCCCCCCCCCCCCCCCCCCCTCCCCTCGCGTTCACCCACTCTTGCAAGTGTCGGCTACTGGCCAGTGCCTACGCCTAGCACCGCAGCCACCTTCGGCCCACAGAGGCGCTGAGCGCAATCATTCAATGTACCATCAACGGGTCTGTCAGCTCCTGCGTGCATCCATACGACTGGCGCGCTGCGGATGCAGCATGTGTCGTGTGGGCGCGCGACGCGAGGGGTGGGATGAGATGATGGCCAACCGCGTCCTCGGGCAGTGAGCACCCTCGGCCTTCTTTCTGACCCACCCCACGATTGCCGCTGACACGTGTGTCGCATAAGTCGCCATGCAGCCATTGATCCACCCCGCGAGCAAACCACCAACGTGGTGACACGCTCGACTCAAGGCTCCTCATCCCAATCACCCCGCCAGTACTTGGCCATTCCGTGGCCGTGACGCGCCCAGTACGTACGCACAGACGCACTGTCGTAAGCTCTTCTGCGCGATGTTGATGAATGCACACAACGTAACGATTGCGGCGCTGGGCAGTACACACGGGGAGGGCCGCGAGGTGGACGCCCTGAGCCTCAACGTTGCATGGTCAACGTGGCGCATGGCATCATGTGCATCCCGAATCATCGGACGTCGGCGCATTGGGCGCGGCAGGGCATGACATGGAGATCCCGTCGATCTGCGGTGTTGGGCGCGCGAACGCCTGCGGCGAAGAAGCCCGACGACGACGCAAGCCCGCCAGCGCGCCCCGACGCCCATTGCACAAGTCGAGGCGGTGGTCGGGCCGCAAACATCCGGGCTGTGGGCCGCCAGCAATGGCCGTGGACGGGTCGCACCTGGCGTGAATACGTTACATCGGCAAATGCTCATGCCCCATTTGGTTCAGGGGCTCGCCGTCAAAACCACGCGCAAAGTGCCGTCGGCCCGCTCGCAAATCCCCAGTGCCGCGGCAGGCGCTGCGAAAGCCCAGCGACGCAGTCGCCGGATCCAGGCCGGTGTCCCGCAGGCGCCGGCGTTGCGCCAGATTGGGCGGGAACGGCTGTGCCACGCGCGGCGATGATGGCGAGCAATCATCGGGCAGCCAACGTTATGCGTCCAGCCCGTTGCTCGGCGTGGTGCAAGGGCAGCCACCAGGCATCTTTTCCGCGGATCGAGGAGGACGCCATGTTTCCGGGACAGCAATTCCAAATCACATTGGCCCTGGACAATCCTTGGGTGGCTAGAACGAAGCGGCAGCACCGCGGCGCCGCTGCGCAAGCCCTCGAGTCGGGGAACCGGCGCTTGGGGCGCCTGCCCACGAACCCAGGCGCTCGCAATCCGGGGGAGAAGCGGGGACGCCTCCCGGGGCAGCCGCACCGCAACAACGGGCCCTCGGCCGTCAAGGTCAGGTCGGCGGGTGGTTACAGCGACCTGGGCCAAATGGGACCGACTCCGGTTTCACGCTGGGAGTCGAATCGATCAATCAATGGGGATGCGCGGTTTTGCAAATTGTGACTGGTCGCTGTTATTGCCGGTACACATGTCGCCCCGTACGGCATGTGCGATTCGAAACCATCGTTCCCAATACGACTGATCTTTGCAAGGGCACTCATGCGGCCTCTTGATTGACGCAAAGGAAGCCGGCAAGCAGCGTTTGTTTGGTGGCTTCCCAAGCTCCCTTTTTGGCGCAGTGATTGATTGCCTGTGATCAGTGCTCCCTGCAGACTGGCGTGTCTTGAATTCGGGAACTGCTGGAAAGCGCAATTTGGCACCTGCTTTGCTGCTGAAAAAGAAATAGCATTTCAGGTTTTTCAAGCTCCGCTACGCTCCACCTAAGGTGGTACATGACCCTAAAGTCACGACATCAATCATGCTAGTGTGCTGCATGTTCGCCATGCAGCACATCTCATCAGGCTTAGATCCAGTCGTCTATTGACGTCTGTTCGCCTTAACTTGCGTTCTACATAGTCGTGGTCAGAATAGCAACAATATACATTAAGGGCTGGCAAGCATCTCTCACTGGACACGCACCTGAGGGCAAGGCTGGCTTGCGGTAGAATATCCTCCCGCCTGTTGGCACATGGAGCCAGAAGTGAGGACATTGTGATCCGCACACGGAAACATTGCCACCAAGCGGGCATCCCGCGCACTTCTACAGCAAGGCTTGGTTGTCGACAACACAGCCAAGACCTGTGGCTCTCTAGGAGGCCCTCGATTGCTTTGCAGTGAGAAATCCCAAGCACGCCCAAGTCTTCGACTTCGAAGTTGACGGATTCGTCGTCCGCTCAACAGGTTACTTGCCACCAGCCTTCCAATAAACACTCAGCGATCTCCCGGCGCCCCATGAATAAGCCAGATGGCTGTTGTGGCAGGGCAGTTCCCCACAAGAGCCTCAAATCCACGTCACACCACGCCGCCCCATCCAGTACACACCGTTCTCGCAGACGTAAGCGTCCGCCAGCGGGAGGAAAGGCAGTCTCTGCAGCAATGTCACCGCCCTCGCTCCCGTTATGATAGCCACGGGGATGCCGGCAGAACGAACTTTCGCCAGTTTCTGGAAGGTCGCAACGGATATGACCCCCTGGGCCAGGGAGAAACTCGTTCACTCTCGCCGATATGCCAGCAAACGGGCTGAAATATGAAAGGGGGCGGGGAGGGCATTGGAATGCCTGCCAACAGCTGGAAATTGTTCAGCACGTGTTTGCTATCGAGACTTGGGGTCCTTGGGACATGAGGTGCAAATATGTGTTGAGTAAAGTGCTGAATTCGGCATGGATTTGTCAGAAGTATTGGGCGGCGCAGCACAGCAGTCGACGAAATGCAATTGGCAAACATGGCGGGGCGACACCTGCGGTTTTGGATTGAATCAGGCCGGCCATTTGTCAGATCATTTAAGTCCCCACCAGAACTTGTAGCCTTCCCATCCGAGCAGTTGGGCATGCCACTGGCCGGCGATTTGCCTACTCACCTCTGAATAAGTCAAAGACACTGGCATCTTTATCAGTTGGTGCTTGTTTCCTGCCTGGAAGAAAAACAACAAAGTTAACTTCAGGATCACGTACTGTGGCTCATTGAAATTTGTTTCCAAGGCTGATGCTGGTGGGAAATAGCTTGTCGAAGGCAATCCGCGCTCGCAATTGGTCCATTAACTTTGATTCATTGCAAAATGATGTCGCGCTCAAGTTTGGGACGTTTTACTGTCAGCCGCTTCTAAATCGCGAACGAGGCAAGTTGTGAAAAACAAAATTGCGCGGCAAGGGGGCATCAACAGGAAATTCACTCCTTGGCGGTGGGGCGTGGGGCACTTCACCACCATACTCCAGGCCAAGATGCTTGGAACTGCCAGCCGGGAGCCATTGCACTGCCACGGCTTCTGCCGTCAGACAGCATAATTCCGGCATCACAAGGATCGAGCTCAGGTCCTACAGCCAAAATTGTGAACGGCCGGGAAATTTCTAGCGGTGCCACAAATCCAGGAAAGCCAAACCAAAGCCAGCCCCCTTGGAATTCCAGTTGACACCCCCAATGTCCAGAAAGAAACGACTGTGTGCGTGCGTGTGCTCATTTCGACATCATTCCGAGGGTCGCGTGATGCACCTGCCCCCAAGGTTTGAGGCAACCGCACACGCGAGCCCACCCTCCACCTCGACGCCCTTCGTGCACCACGTTGTCAAACGGCGTCCCGTCGGCCCTGACCCCCCCCGCCACCCCAATCAAAGCACCCCAGCCCCAATCAGGGGCCCCCCTTACACGTGCTCGAGCCCTGTCCCTTCCCCGCTGATTCGAGCCAAGCAAGACAAGTCACAGTTGCGCCCGCGACGCTCGCACGTCACTGACCCCAGCGAGCCGGCCAGGGCCAGCAGCCCCCCCCGCCACGGTCAACCCTCTGCTGCTTTACCCCTGGCAGGACCGGCAGAGCATCGGCATCTGCGCACGGCGACCACACAACCCGCCACTACACACGCCGCAAGCCCTCGTGTGGACGCACATTGCTCGGTACCCCATCGAGCGTCCCCTCGAGCCCCTAAAACGGCCTCGCCGCGCCAGAGCGCGTCCAGCCATCCAGAATTTGTGTCCTGGCTCACCCGAGAGTTGCCTGAAAACCGTCAGATTTGCCCAAATCCCAGAATGGTGTCGAATTTTCCACACCCTCTTCCGACACGGCAGGCGGGCGGGTGGCTTTTTACGCCCCCGAGCGGCCAGCCAAGCCACGCGCCGGAGAATAGGATCCGATTCGGACGACTCGCCGGGCTCTGGTCCCGGTCCGCTCCTCACCAAAGGCGTCGGACATCGTTCGCAACCTCGTGGGCCGGCATGCGACCGGCGGGGCCATTGCCCGCCCCTCCCCACGCTGTCCAAACCGCAGGGCCGACTCGACCAATCGCATCAACATCGATCATAGCCCAAAACACCGCCAGAAGCGCCCTCCCCGCACCGGACCAGCCGCTCCAAACCCCCAACTCGAATGCCGCAATGCGACCATTGGGACAAATTGCCGGCGGTGCAGTGAGTTTCCGCACCTTGTCCAGGTAGGCGTACAGCCCCTGCTCGTCGGGCTCCTCGCCTATGGACCCCCATCTGCCCTGCTCCGCAAGGCCATGCACCAGCGCCCCCTCCATGTTTGCGAAACACACCGCGCCATCCATGCCCCCACACCGCCCCCTGCGCCGGCGCCGGGCAGGTCCGAGGCCTCCCGAGGGCCGGCAAACGCCCTTGGGTTCGGGAAGGGCTGGGAAAGGGCTGGGCGGGCCTGACAGGGCGCCAGCCGCTTGTCCTGGACACCCTCGATGGCAGTTTCTGCCGCCCTCAAGGTTGGCCACCTCGCGCCTCACAACGTAGGTAATCTGGGGCAGTACAGTGGCTGCGCAATGGGCCCAATGCAAGGCGCGCCAGCCGGGTGACGCGAGACGCCGAGATCGCCTGTCATCGGGGCGGGATGCCCTTCAGACGGGTTTGTGCGCGCGTGCCGATTCCACTGATCTGTGCGCCTGTGTAAGCCTTCTGAAAGCCTTCTGGTGGTCTTGTGACCGCATTCATCCGGTCGGATTTGCGGGCAAGCGGGTTGCCCCAGGACGGCCACACTGTGCGCTGTACAATCGTACATTGGGCGCAGTGCGTACTACGTGGTACCAGGCGAGGGTTGGGCGCCTTCCCCGTGCGCCATTGTGCGCGTCCCCGTCTTGTTTGATCCTCTAGGATCGGCTGGCGGGTGACTTCACCAGTTCATCAGGCAATGGCAGCGTCCTCCGGTACCGTGAGACGTGGCTGACACTTCGCTGTCTCCCCGACTTCACTTGCCTGCCTCATGTCATGTCGGTGGATCGACTCGCCATCCGCTGGACGGCGCCCAGGCGCCCATCGCTGCAGGGACGAAGCGCAACAACCGCCATGCTGGACGCACGAACGCCCTCCAGTGCCGGCCGCATGTCCCCCATTTAATGCGTTTTCCGACTGTACTTAAGGCGTGGTAAAACGGTACCCAATCTTCCATTTGAAGTCTGAGGCGTGTTACGGCGGAACCAAATCGCGGTGTGTCACCGTTTCTTTTTCCCATTAATGGCCATTAATTTGGTGAATTATTTCAGGTATCTCTGGTGAAATGCTTTGTGTATCTGATGAAAGCATTTCAGCAGGGTAGTGAGGTGTCAGCAAACCCCAGCCCCCACCCTTTAATGGGAAAACAGCTGCCAATCTGCGGTCTTCTCAACACTGCCAGTTGAGAATCCACCGCGGGCAGGTGCTGGCGCATTTGATGCGTATTACGTGTATAAAAACTGACACTTGGTCAACGCATTTTATTATTGTCATACCGTGTTGCATACTATTACATCAGATGACAACATGACTCGTCATGAAATCAACCATTACATCATCGAATGCGGAAGATTGCATAATTTGGTCCACTTTTGACTCTCACCGCAACGCTAGTGGTGTGCACTGTTGTGCAATACTGTTGTACAATTTTCCAGCAAATTAACGTCACTTTTTATTACTTAATATACAACAAAATAAGTTACATAAAAGAAGAAGTGGATTAGGAAATTGGAATCAATTGCAAAAAAAGAGATCCCTCTTTTTGGTCAGTGTCGTTTAACGCACCTGAAAACTGACAATGGCTTGTGCTTTGGAAGGACCTGAGAAACGAGTATTTCACATATGTGCCACAATTCTGATCTCTCTGAAGTAGGCAACCACAAATTGTAGGTCACCAGTAAAAAACAGGCCAGATGACACAGTCCTGACACGGTCTGCTCAAAATCTAACTGTGTACTTTCGGCAAATGTGGTCCCAAAAGTACACAGTTAGTACATACATTGACACAGTTCCAACCGTGTACCCTCAAACAACTGTGTAGACTACACGGTTTCATAGGATGCACGGTTAAAACTGTGTCAATGTATGTACTAACTGTGTACTTTTGGGACCACATTTGCCGAAAGTACGCAGTTGGATTTTGAGCAGACCGTGTCAGGACTGTGTCATCTGGCCTGTTTTTTCCGAGTGGGTCGCAATTATGATTTCAGAACGCCATTGCACGTGCACTTACTCGGCTTCCTATCCGCCTCCTCCCCTGGGGGTAGGGGGGAAGACAGCAGGCAAAGATGCTGGTAAACAGCAGACGTAAGCAAAATTTTGCATGAAACAAAGTTGCCCTTAGCCCACTGGATTGTTCGCTGAAATCGGAGATCACCTGGCATGTGTGTTTCGCGAGAGAAGAGGGATGATTCCCGTGCGGATTCGTAGCGCCCTATGTAGTGCTCGCAAACGTCAGGAGGGGCGCCAGAGATTTTTTCTCATCAGATCCAGGAATATGGAGCAACGTTTTCTAAAATTTTGGGACGGGTGCCCAGCGCCACGAAAAATGGTCACGATATGTCACACGATGAAGTCCGCATCACATTCCTATCAGATGTCCTTGCGGCTCCAATACATAAAGCTTGGTAATTACCATGCTCAAAGATGCCACGACCATACTTACTTTGTGATGTTTGCTCCGCACACAAACTACAGTGGCCTTTCCTGAAATCTGCTGAAAATAGCACCAAGGTGATGGCACCCTAATTGAAGTCGTCAAGGTCCGAATTTATTCCTTTTTCACGCGGATTTTTGTAGCAAATTTTTGTCGATGAGGCCGATTCATGTGTTTGAACATGTCAAAATAAGGCCAAACTTGCTACCTTATAGGTGGCATCATTTGCAATGCTCAATCGACGCGAAAGTGTTTAACAAGCAAGAGAAGCGTCACAGAAACTGAACAAAATAGTAAATGCGTATGTGCGCGCGGGCGTCCTGGAATAATTGGGCCAGTGTTAACGTGCCTTGATGGTAATTTCCGACCCTGATTGCTGGAAACGAATGCCATTGCGCTCCAGTTTCAGCCACGTACGAGGTAACTAAGGACCACAGAAACAATGCGCGCCATAAAGATGCGTTTAGAATTCACCAGGTCACCTTGTCACATGCCACCGAAAGTGTCAGAAAATACACAGAACAGGACCCCATAGGCACATAAATTGGGCCCGGCATCGTCACCTGCCATGTTGATCCCATTATCTCACCTCGAGCACCGGCGAGCTTGCGAGCTCGAGGCATATTGAAGCCACCCACTTCAGCCCTCTCCTTTCGGCCGTGGATCGGCATCTCTTCCGGTCCAGGAACGAGCGTAAGCCCAGGAGGCTTTCGAGCCGCTCCGCCGTGCAGCAGCGGCCGCAGTCTTTCGTTCAAAGCTGGGGACACTCGTTTAGTGAGGACAGGCTTCGTTGGGCTAGCGGGGGGTGAGGTGCGTGGGGGCAAAGGATAGGTGTTGTGCGGTGCGACGAGGGCGTTGGACGAGAGCGTACCGAAATTTGACTAATGTGCTTGGCCCAATCATCCCGACATTCGTGAGGCAACAAATTGGCGTGTGGGCTTTGCTTTCAGCAGTGGCGGCGGCCAAGGGAGCATGCGCAAGTGCAGTGTCTGTCTTGGCGAGTAACGGGTAGGGCTTCCTTGCAGTTTACCGAAGACGTGTTGCGCCAGGTGACCGCATCGCTCGGTGAGTATGCAAGCGCAATCGGCACGGATTTGATAGTAGATTTTGGGACACTGGTCCTTGCGACGGCAATTGGGGTTCCGGCGTTGTCGCTACACAGGCGGGACTACGGAGCTGTAGTGCAGTGCGGTCGCAATCAGGTTAACAAATTACACATGAATGTATTATGATGTATTGAAATTGATTTCCTTTCACATCTACATGCTCAATTACTTCGGGCGCAGCGCCACCGCTCACATGTGCATATTGTCGCTAATGCTACCTATACCGCTAAAGCTGCGCATGGCGCTTACCTATGTGAGAATATTCTCTGCAAATTCTGCTTGTCCGTTATGTACAAATAGGTCCTGTTACCCGGAGGTCCATCCCAGAAAAGCTAAACTACTTCACAGTGCACTCCAGAAAATTTGGAATTCAGTGATCCACAATTTGGGCGGCAGTGCGCACCCTGAAGAATGGACTACTTGCTGCACTGTGCGCCGAAATTTAGCACAGCCATGCGCAGACAGCACTATGCCCTATAACGAGTTTGCATGAACATTACGGGGTTGCGAATGCAACGCTCAAAACATACTAATACGAAAACAACTGCTGAAAAATAGGTGCATAAAGAATAGTTCATGTGTCTCTTGGGCGGTTGGCCTGGGACATAAAAAGCATTTTCAGGGTCTGCATGAGTCCTAGTGATCGCCTGGCTAGTGGCGCCATGAAATCTGATTGCGATTGGCATTTCTTCCCTTCGTGGTTGCTGGGTGCACCATAAAAACTGAAGCTGCCATGGTCACTGGTGCATTGTGTTGGGGGCATTCAAATGAATAAGCCGCCGAAGCCAGAAGATTCGAGCATAAATATAGCGTCGTATGGCACAATGCATAGAGCTTACTGTTGGACTTGAGTGATGAAGATCCTTCCCCGGCACCTCTTCCATTCTCTGGTTGTTGACAACAGAGCCGAGAATCAGTGTACATTGATGTCATGTCCGCATGTGGAGAGATTTGCTCGGGGCAATCATAAATCTTCACCCAGAATCAGTTCTAAGGAAAAAGCACTACCTGCATTCCGTTGCTTCTAAGTTGATCTGCATAAAGTTGAACGTTCCACAATTTCATCAAATTTCACAGTGTTCTCTTCATGGCAAGGCACAAAAGGAGTCGAGTCTACCAAACTTAATGTTATCATAACTTCATGAGCTCCATTCTATCAAAGAAATACCCTGCAACATGCGCCCTTGTTTGCTTAATTTGCATAGCTCTTGTAAGTTTTTAAGTTGCGTAACTTTTTGCAGCGTGCGTAGACTCATAGCTGCATCAAAGTTACGGACGAGGAAGCGGAACCGATCAATGAGCGGTGAGTACATCATTTCGCTGTGCAACTTCTTGCCCTCACGGCATCAGCCATTGCGGTCACACAGACCAATGAATTGCAACCCTTGTATCTGCAAATCACATTTCTGGAGAATGAAATTGCCGCCAAGGAACGCCTTGCTAACAACCTCGTGGCCAAGACGGAAGAAACAAATTTGTTTCATTTATGAAATTCTGTGCGCCTTGACTACACAAATCGAAACACCAATGACAGAGCCAATCGATCACAGTGGAAGGATGAGCTGTTGTGTGCCCTTCCTTATTGCAAGGAGACGTCACCCTAAGACATCTGCCTACGTCAACGCTGTTTGGCAACAATTTCACCACGCGAACTCACAGTGGCTCACAAGTTGCACAAGTGTCCGCTAAGACTTTGATAGGAAACATCAAGAACAGTCGTGCACCTTTCTTCATGTTTTAACTGTCCATAACACCATTATTTTTGAAATCCGTTGCAATAACCAAGCCATAACATCAAGGACCCCTTAATTGAACACTGCCATAAGTGTTGCATCTGTGTTGCTACATCTACATTGCCACAGGCGGTCCTTGTGATTGCTTATTTCCTCATTAGAAAAGTCTGGTTGGCTGCTCAGCAGGCGCAAGCAGGCAGGAAAATAGCAGATGGGCAATCCAACGAGGTGAAGGGTGGCACAACACGCCACGTGGGCTTGGCAATTGGCTTTCTTGGCCAATAGAAAGCAATGTTGAGGACATTTAAGGCACAAATGTTCGTATTGGCAGCGCCCAAAGTCAACACTCCCCAGCCAAGGACGATTCCTCCTCCCTCCCCAACACCGGTTAACAATGTGCGGCCCCACAATCTAATCGCAGACACTTCTGTTGCCTAATCGCCGTTTGGCAAGAATGTTGCAAAGTTGGACTCGCACCCTATTCCCATCTCGGAGAAGGAACGGAACAGAAACGGAGCTGAATGTTCATTCTACACCGAAGGTTATTTTGTTGACATTGCATCCAACATTGCTGGGTACTGGTGGACCAACAAAGTTGTTGGGCACAGCATGGGCGTTTCCATTTTGTACTTATTCATGGTATATGTAAACGTGCCAGAATTTTTGCGATTATGCAACCCCCACTCGGCTGGCTATCGCTCGACATCCCGCACTCATTCAACACTACACTTCCCGTGCTCTGCTCCTCGCTGAGCAGACCGGGCCCACTCCACGCTAGCACAGCCCTACACCTCTTCTATGGGTGATCGGGTTGGGCCCAGCCAACTCGAGCCTCCGACCGTTACATTCTCATCAGCCGTACAATATATAGTGCAGGAGCACGTACAGATTGCTCCCTCCATGCATATGGTCCATTGTGTGGAAGGATGTCATGCTACTCTGCTTCCCCAAACTGACATTGTGGCACTTGTTTGACAGAGTCGGTTATACCAGAGTTGAGCTGAAGGAGGTGCGCAGAATGGGTGGACAAACTTGTGAACGCACCGTTCAACAAAAATGAAGCTGAGGCGAAGGATGACGTGGATGATCATTGGGGATACTAACATGTATCAATTGATTCAAATAGATGGGTTTGAAGACAGCACAGTTGTGGACATGAGGGAGGTGTTGGTGGCCAGCGAGTTGCGCCTGAAGGCTTCAACAAATTGACGATCATATGTGCTCTCGTGCCCTGTGGCCTGGGGGATTGGGCTGGAAGATCAAACGTTAGGGTGGCGTGGGTGGGTGGGCATGTGCCACGTATATGTGGGGAGGGTGCTACTCTGCGCAGATGGCAGTGAATGCCAACGAGTTTGGGTCGATGGACAAAGTGGAGGGATGTAGTGCGAGCACTATGTAATGATAGGATAGTACACGTTGCATAAATTTTACAACACACGCCGTTCTCATCTCTTGTCAAATGGAGACAGAAACCCTCTCCACTGAGTGGGCACCGTGTTGAAACATGGTCCATTTGGACATTGCCAAGCTATGGCTTGTCCCAAGACCATATCCGCAGCTTTCGCACCTACACGGCAAAGGCATTGAGCCAGTCGTTGAGCAGCCATGTTCCTACCTAGGGAACACTGTTGGCCCTCATGCAAATGGCGAAACAGACTCATTGCACAATCTACCACTGCTAATTCCAGGTGTGGATTAATTTGCAGCAAATCACCCTCATCACAGTATAACAAATTGAGTTGCATTCCGGATTGGTATATTGACAATCTATGTGCACAGTAACTCAACACCCAAAAGAATGAATGCTCTGACTTGCTTTGTTGTGCCCACATGGCCTGGATTGTAGTGTTCGATGTCACTGCTCACCAACGTGTGCTATCCTCGCTTGTGGTGGTTTGGGCTTGGGAATCACGTTGGGGGATGTGGTAATCATTGGCATGAATGTGCTAACCGCGTTGGCTTGCTGGCCATGCCATGAGGGACACATTTGCAACACACACGATTCTCCTGTCATGTTACATTGGCCAGCACCCCTTCCATACAGCTGGCAATGTGCCGCACAACTTGGAGCACCCGATTCCAAGAGTTTGTCAGACATGAGGCGATCTTGCAATTTACCCACCTGTACGTATGCCCAAGGCATTGTGTGAGTTGTTGAACAGACATGCACCCACCCAGAAGATTCAGATGCCCATATAGCGGACCCTCATGAGGAACTCATTGCTCAGATCCACCATTGCCAATGCCAGATATGTGTGGATCCGTGAAATCTTCCCACTTTGTGCCATCATCACTGCGATACGAATGGTGCTGCAGCCCAGATCTGGATCTGGACTTCCCTAGAGAGATCGGTCTGTCCATCTCTTCACAAATCTCAACCATGTTCTCGGAGTTCCACTAAACATGGAAGGGGGACTTGCCTGCGAACAAGCACAGGCAGCCCTGTCAAGACATGCTGGTGTGACTGTCGACCAACCAAAAGGACATTTGTACCACAGAGAACATTATGTCATGCAGTAACCTTCCTCCTGAGGAAGGACACATTCGCAAAGCTGCTTCTAGCGTTTGGCTCTGATCTGTGTGCTGACTAATCGTGAAATGTGCACCACAATACAGGGGTGGCACCAGCACATACAGCGGTATGGGCACCAGCAACTTCACTCTTGCTCTGTGGCAACGTGCTGTCACACCAGGGCGAGAGTACATTAATGCAAACCAGACTAATGCACACCTACAGCAACACCATGAAAGTACAGTCACTTATTGTTGCCATTGGCGTTGTGAGGTTACCCTTCATTGTAAAAATAGCACAGTGAGATGGACTCGCGAACATGCACTGCGTGTTACAAACTTAACACACCTGGATCCGCTCTGATGCCAGATCAAAACACGAGCCCAATCAGGACAACCTGAAGCCTGAGAGCTGAGCTCTGTAACTCGAACTTTACGGCGCTGACTCACTGGATGGATTGGATGTGTGCCCTTTGATACGTTCCGTGACAAGCATCTGGCTTTCAGGCTGGTGACCAGCCAGTTTAGCATGCCACCTGCACACAATCGCACATCCAGTGGATCAAACTGGCATTGGTAGTTAAGACACTAATGCAAGCAAACCGTCACTGGACACTCAACACAATGTTTGGGCTTTCACTGGTGCGCAGAAAGTGACCTAGCATTTTGGTACTGGCTGCAATTGGCCCACACAGCACCAATCATCACATAGCCAATGATAGGCTAGTATGGAGCTTATTTGACAACAGCGATCTGCGCTGTCCTTCCACATTGTCCAACTGGGTGGCATGCAGATCTCCAATCAAGTTGTGCCTTTTTGCCACTGCATTACGGATTTATTTTTATTCCATATAGCCAATTTGATGCACAGTACTAGAATAAACAACCTGTAGTCCTTACAAATTCACGCATTCAGTGTGTGTGTGCTTGTTGCTGTGGTCAAGTGTGTGCCCTCAACATCAATTTCAACTCCACAATACAGGCACCAGTTTGCTCTTTCTTGCTTCATCCATACCAGGATGTGATGTGCCAATGTTGACAAAATGCATAATGCGCGGCACAAATTGCCAGATGCATACTATTGGACTACCTAACAAGTCCACTGTGCACTATGATTGGCGTGAGTGGGTTTATTCCGACCAAGACAAGATGATCACAAATGCCCAGGAGCAAATGCGGTTGATGGTGCTGTGCCCGCCATCACCTTCAAGGTGAAGGATGGTGCTCTGCCACTTGTATACAAAGGAGTCAATGGATTGTTGCAGTGTGTGCAGACACTCACCTCTGGAGCGGCATTCATTGATTGGTGGTACCAATGCACGTACGTTGCCACCAAGCATTGTTGGCACGGTGACCTCCACCGGGACGAAGGCTACAATAGTCCCCATTCAATGCCACCTGACACAGTATCCTGGCACAATGCACACAAGCCGTTCAGCACAACAACAAGACATAATTCAAATCAAAATTGATTCCATTCAACAACAGTGGTGTGTTCAGCTGCATTCATGGGGATTTTGTCCACTCTTAACAACAAGATCATATGGCATTCAATGGTACCAGTACCAAGCAATAGTTTCAGCAGCATTGATGCTGCACATACTATTGTGGATTTGTGTCCATCGGCTATGAACACACGACATGTTGGAGCAGTGAAACGCAATGGAAATAAGAAGCGTTGGCTGCCTGCCCCTGAATGGCTATGCATGCATCAACCTGGGGGAGGAACACTATGGCATCGGCACTGGCTGACACCACAACATATTCTGGCCCAGAGACCAGAATCCAAAGCAATGAATGTCTTGGACCAGCCTCTCGGCCACAAAGAGGACACCATGCACAGCTCCTAACACATGCCAGCATCCCAAAGGTGAACGAACTCATCCTTGCACATCCTTTACAAGTAGCAAGGCGAATCTACGCACATCGCATGCAAACCACGGCCCCCCTCCTGCCCCCAATTCCCCGCTTTTGCATTGTGTGCTGATCATTTCGATCAGAGGCGCCATACCATCTGTTCACAGCATGGTAAACAGTCCCACATACACTTGATTGGGAGGATATGCCCTTTGTACGGCCTGTTTCCCTTTCTCTTTGCAACCAATCTTACGCCCCCGCCTCTGGCCGCCCATCCACGGCGAATCACGAGGAAGGCCAGTGGGTTGCTAGCAGCCGAAAAGATGCAGTCCGCAAACTTTGGCTGACGCGATTTAGCCCAATCCTTTGGCTTCTGAGAGTAGTTTTTGCAATCGTCGTCCGCGCCCGTGCGCACCATGGGGTCACAAGCCATTTGCAGTGCAGTCCAGCACAGTGAAGGAGGAGCAAGGGCGGCTGAGTGCCCCAGATGTCAGTCAGATCGAGTGGAAAGCCACCTCGTGCGCGCAGGAAACTCGTGGCTGCCTCCGCCTCCATTCCAGTCGTGCCACCTCAAACACCACGGGGCAACCAGGGCTGGAGCCAAACTCGCATGTCTCCGATTCTCTCTTGCATTTTCGTCCATTTTCGTCCATTTTCATGCATTTAATGTGCATTTTATTACGATGTTTGAGGGCCATACGGCGGGGGAATGCTGCTGGGAGTGGCTTGTGATTTCTGCTGTACACTTTCTGTGAGGCAGGAGCGATGGCATTGGTGATGCCCTCACATGTCTCCGATTTTCTTGTCCATTTTCGTCCATTTTTGTGCATTTTTGTTGCATTTTCTTGCTATGTTTGAGGGTAGGGGGCTGGGGATGGGCGTGGCCGATGATTTCTGCTGCACACTTTGTGTTAGGCAGGGGAGATGGCATCGCTTATGCCTCACGGATATGACCTGCAGCCCGATCCTCAAAGCCTGCAACTTCTGGGTGCGTTGATTGGGGAGGGCGTGTGCTTATCAGTGAATCGAACTGTGTGCAGCGGCGGCGCTAAGTGTACTGGGCTGCATTTTCGCAAACTGCATAGGGGAATCAGAGCAGATGACAAAGTACCAAGAAAGCGGCTGGGGAAGTGTAGCGTCATGCCATCAGGCAATGTTTGCTAACACGTGCTGGCATCGACATGAGGATTGACACTGCACAAAGGGGGCGACGAGGTGGGCCGTGCTTTCCATCAATGTGTTGTTTCAAGCTTGCCAAAATCGACGTGATGGGTCCATCACCAAAGAACCGATGGACCAAATATACGAAGGTCCCTTCCGGCGCTGGGAAGTGTGCCACACCACGCATTGCGCCAAAGGAGGTCGCTGCTTGTGGACAGTCACATCACAAAAGGTCGCCAGTGCGGAGCCCCTTCACAGTCATCAAGAACAGAAACGCCAACCCCCTTTTCCCGCGCCAAATGGCCCCGCATTCCAGATTCCCCCCCAAGCCCACCATTACCTTGGGGCCCACATTCCCGCCAGCCCCCGATCCCTCGGGACAAGAAACGGCGAGGCGCAAGGCGGGGCAGTGCCACAGCCCCAGCAGCAGCTCCAGGCCCCTCTCGCAGAAAAGAGCACAAAACGAAAACCGCCTTGTGCGTGTGGGGCGCCCCAATAGGGGGCCTTGTCTGCGCGGGGAATCCCATGGACCGCAAGCGCAGGCGTTCCGTCAAGGACTGGACCCCCAATTCGCTGGAAAGGGTGCGTCGCAAAAGTTATGAGAAACTAGTGCATTGGGAGGCCTTGCTGAGCACGTTGCTGCAATTGATCTGCGGGCTGCTTTGAGCGGAGTGCACATTTGTTCAATTCTGAAAGCTCGATATCGCGAGAGTTGGCCGAAATGGGTGCGTGGGTGCAAAGGGCGCGCGGCAGCCCACAGGGAACTCTGCGCAGTGAGAGGCCTTGCTGCGTACAATGCAGCACTCTATCTACAGGGTGGTTTGAGCGGAGTGAGCGTTTGTTCAATTCTGAAAGCTGGCTATCGCGACACTTGGCCAAATTGGGGCGTGGGTGCAAAGGGTGCGTGGCAGCCCCCGGAGAACTCAGTGCAGTGAGAGGCCTTGCTGCGTAGAATGCAGCACTCTATTTGCAGGATTCTTCGGGTGGAGTGCGCATTCGTTCGATAAGAAATGTTGGCTGTTCGCCCGAAATGGGTGCAGAGGGTGCGTGGCAGGCCCCACAGAGCTCAGTGCAGCGAATGGCCTTGCTGCGAAGGAGGCAGCAGTCTGTCTGCAGGGTTGCTTGTGCGCATTTGGTCAACTCTGATTGTTGGTTATTGTGAAAGTGCCCAAACTGTCTGGGCTGGGGTGCATGCTTGTGGGCCAGGCCTCTTTGGGAAGGGTAAGATTTGTTACAAAGAGAGACAGAACGGGTCTGGCGAAAGGGCACCCTCTTCTAAGCAATTGTATGCGAGACTATTTGGGGAGGGGGCGGCTCTGATTGGCGTCTGCGGCTGGAACAGGTGCGCAACGACTGCTTTCGGCGAACGAATGAGAGGCGGGAGGAGTGGAAGGCGCGATGGCGACAGAGTGAGGACAAGCAGTGTGAACGGGTAAGGGTGAGGGCGTGGTGAATATGGAGCTGAGCCTTGCGTAAGTGCGATGTACCAGGCTGCTGGCATGCCAATGCCACAAAGCACTGTGGCTCCTTCCTGTGCCTGTCGATCTCCAAATATACCCTTGCCCTTGTGTCTCGTTCCCTGATTGGGACTGGCAGGTCCTACCTAAGTTGAACTGACCTGTGCTCCTTGGATTCTGTTTGGAACAACTTGAAACGAGCCATGTGGCGCACCATTATGTCATCAACATCACACACAGTACGATTTTGTGTGTTGATGTGTAGGAATGTTACTGACATCTGGTTCTTAGAGCAAGGAGAATTACAATAAGTGGAGGGAAGACACCAGGTAAAGGGAAAATTGACCCTGTTCACGTTTTCCACGCACAGGATGCCATTTCATCCGAGTTGAGGTGCATGGTGAAGGAGGAACTAAGCCAGGAGAACAATGTGATGCTCCAAGACCCAATCCCGGACACACCACTGTCGACGGGGCCCTTGGACGGGTCTGAGCAGGTACATCCTCTGACAATGTTTGCTATAACGTGGCGAATCGCTGCTCTTGCACCAGTCAAGATTGTGCTGCCTCGTGCATTTGAATTAGTGAATGCATCATCAACAGAACAGCCAACCTTGTGCATGGTTTGTGTGTCTTAGAGCACTGCCACAACTGGTCAAGTCACATGTCACACTTTGTTCCAGTCCCTCCTCCTGGACTTGGGGACCTAAACTGCCTTTCACAGCATGGCAAAGAGACTCACACATTTTTGCTCAGGATGGCGCCCCCATAGTGTGACTGTTGTACCATCTTTGTTGCAATTAACCCTCCTCACGTTCACTACCGTTCAGGAGGTGGAATATGAACGGGCACTCCAGCAATTTGAGAACGAACTGGTGGCAAATCTGTGGCATCATCTCATGGAGCAAGAACAGGAGGAAGACGATCGAGTATCCGGCGAGGAATATCTGGATGCAATGGCCAATGAAGGTGAGGGAATCGGCACTGCAGGGAAGGGAAACGTGTTGCACAATGGGCCATCCATCCCAGCCACAAGATGTTGAGATGATGTGTGCATTACTGTGATGGATAATATAGGTTAGATTTGCTGCTGGTGGTGGTTTGCCTTTCCAGAATGTCGTACATTGAAGAGCAAAGATCTTGCAAACGTGCGGTTCTTGCATGAACATTGGCAATGGAACTGTGCCCACCATCGCCATTCGGTTGTGCAGCAAGTGCTTTGCACCATTTTGAAGCACAGTCAAGCCATTTAACCTGCATCCTTGATTCACGTTGGCCACCACTGGATACAACTACAACTGTTTGACTAGAACTACAATAGTGTCTGCATATGTACAGCAAGTAAACAACATACAACACAGAATGTAGTCCATGAATTTACACACAATGTGCACAGTTAAATCATGAGCTGAAGCCAGCAGAATGAGAAGAAAAGTGGCAAACGATTTTTGACTGGCTGCAGAAGCATCAACAGGGTCTGCTCACCAGGCCCGTGTGTTGTGCCCCGTCTGCCGCCAAAGCTACCTGCAGAAGCACGGGGGATTCATCTTCTGTCCCAAAGAGCAGTTCGCCCTGGACCTTCAAGCTGAGGGCACCAGTCTGGAGGAGCTGAGACAACGGCTGGAGGGGGCGTACACGGTGAGATTCTTGTCATCTTTGCTGTCTGTTGTGTTTTCCTTGTGCTACACTACCAATATATTCTTGGTCTGAATTATTTGTTTGATTCCAAGACTATTCCACTGTGATTATGAGATCACCTGGCATTCTGACTGTAGAGGTGTGGGCCTTGTGCCACCTCAAAGCAAGTGCATGGCAAAGTAAAGCCTAGGAAATTGATTGTGCGATAATGAACGCAATTTGCCAGTGCAGTGAGGCATTGTGAACACGCCCTATGACTCTTGGGCAAACGTGCACCAGTCAGAACCTCAGGATCAGACAAGACCGACGAGAATGAACAAGGAGCAGCAAAATAATGGCCCAAGGAGAGAGGACATTGTTGCTGATTTGATCAGATTGCACGGGCTGCCATCACTGTTGCTTATTACTATGCTGCATATATGATCTAACTGTTATGTGTTGCAGCGTACGTTTTGGTTGTCCTTGTGTGCCAGGACTTCTCCAAACAGATCCACAATCTGGCCACCTGTTCCTTGACTGTTGCCAGTATTGTCTATCCTACTGAAATGACACTGTGGGCGCTGTGGAGAAATAGCAACTAATGGCAAAAGTAAGTTGATGTTGTGTCGGTTCCGTGGTTGCATCCATCCAATTGGGAAATATAGCACGGCATGGAGCCTGCAAGAACTGAGAGTGAGAAAAGCTAAGGGTAAGAGCTGTGGGTGAGAGAGAGAAGAAGAGGAGAAGAATGTTCCCCTTGTGCCTTTGCTCCAGGTCATTGGTTGCTCTAATTCATATTTCCTGTCTGTGGTATGCCTTGATATCCCACTTTCCTGGGTGAGAGCAA
Source organism: Ostreobium quekettii (assembly GCA_905146915.1). Lineage (NCBI taxonomy): Eukaryota > Viridiplantae > Chlorophyta > Ulvophyceae > Bryopsidales > Ostreobiaceae > Ostreobium > Ostreobium quekettii. Next base: position 16,691 of record CAJHUC010003007.1, on the reverse strand, counting down.
GAGATTTCGAGTGAGGATGATTCTGGCATGGGGAATAAAACGCATGGTCTATGGATGCAAGTATTTTTTGGGATGTAAGCATGCTTGTCATCGACCAGGCCCAGGGCCCTGCTTTGCCTTTCAAACGCTGATTTGAAAAACGGCATTTAGCTGAGGATGATAGTAGTGTGGGTGTACAGTACCTTTTTGGGTTCACAAGCGGGTGGGTCTCCAGGCTGTGCCTTGAGTACTGCTCCACATCTCAAACCTTTTTTTCTTCGCTGCAAGACAGTGCACTGCCACAGTCCTTGGGAGTGGCGCTGGCAGCATCCTTTCCATAGGAAGAGGCTGGTTGCTTTCAACTGTTCCCCTTTGGGTCCTTGGCTAATCCATATGGTGGAAGCATAAAGATGTCGTGTGTGTGAATGTCCAGGTAATTGCACAGTCAAATATAAAGAGAGGTAATACACAGTATGCCTCTCTTGGTGTTGAACCACAACAAGGTAATGTCATGAGTCTCCTAGCGTTCTAGGAGCCTTGCAAATGTCCACGGTACTATGGGTTCGCCCAACTGATCATCTCAGCGGAAGGAACGAAGAAACTGACGCTCGATCCAGCTGAAGACAGCCTGGCAGCCCACAACTCCTGGTCCCCCCCTGACACTGTGGAGAAGCAAACTTGGCTGTGTAGCCAGATCACCACCCAGTACCCACAGTCAAAAAGTTTCCCCACAAGACAGTGAAATCGCTGGGCTGAGTGTTTGTGTGCGTGGTGCTAGGACCACGGCCATCGCTCATGTGCTGGACAGCTGCGTTTCTATGTCGATGGCAGCCTGGGGGTGAACACACTGTGCACAACCTGCGATGTGTGCCACATGCTTGAAGTCATCGTCTAAGCACCAGCCAAGTGGCCACGGCCACAACAGGTGAGCATTGAATGCGTTTGCTGTTGCCCTTGGATACTTAAGCGGTCAAAAAATGGGCACGGGCATAGCACGCTGAATGCACGTTATACCCTACATAGGCACTGCAAACACAGCTGTTTTATGCAATTGTTGGTATGCACTTCAAGTGCAGAGGATCCTCCTAGTTCTTCTATTGCCCTGCGCTTCTGTAGCAGCATGAGTAGGGGGCTGAAAGGTTGTGGTCCACCGGAGGGTAGGGTACATGGCATGAGGATGTACCGACTGTTTTCGCACCACAAGTCATTTTCTAAGTGGGGCCATCTGTGGCTCCTGCAGTGGCCAATACATGGCAGCTAACTCTTCTCTTTGCCAGTAGTTAGTTGGTTGGATGGGGGCAAAGGGAAGCTGCTGTCAGAATCTTGAAGGGTAAAAGCTTGATGCGTTCTATGGTCAGCAGGGTTGTGGATAGATGCCTGCAATTGCTCTGCTCCATGCAAGCTTAAGCTCTTTCTCTAAAACACAAGGTTCACTCTTTTGTCCAGGCTGACACATGGGTTGGGGGAAGCACATGTGCACAGCACGTGCTGTTTTTGTTCGTGTATAATGTACAAGTGACACAGTTATCAGGATGGGTGCCCTCAAGGAAGGCAGCATTTGCCAAAACATCACATGAAAAGTTTCCTCCTGATGGGGATTGTGGTGAGGGAACCGATCCAGCTGCCCTGAATTGCACCCTTTAGAGTGTGTTCTCCCATTGCAAGGATGCCAGCAGTGGACTCGATGATCACTGGTATGCAGGGCGGTCTGCCATTGTCTTGACAGTACATTGGCAATGGCTTTCATCTTTAAACAGATGCTGCATATGGATACGCAATATGCAGTTGCCGTTTGCTTGTCTCCTCTCGATCGCAATATGACAATCGTTGGTTATCCCCAGTGTGAAGGGGCGCAAGTCCCTCTGGCATTTTGTCAGTGGATAAAGGAAGCGATGCCCATTCACTTGAAATGAATGCCGGTGGAGGTTCTGAAAAGTAAGTTCTTTAACTTTTCACTGAGGATCTAAGGTCAGTGCCCAGGGGCCAACTTGTTGGAATCTCAGTGCCACTCAACAGCGGTGTTTTGTGGCATCTCTGCAGACGTCCTTCTCATGCCACCATCCGTTTCAGGATACAGAAGCAACGGCGCAGTGCATCGCGAAACATCGTTCCGACGAACCTGCTGGCGGCATCCATGTCCAATGCGGACATGCCAAATGTTGTGAAATGTCCCGTCCAAGGGCGGATGTGGGCATGTGGCAGCACAATCTACAGGGACCGTAACAGGGCTACACATGTGGTGAGAGGCGGTTGGCTTGTGTGCATTGCCAGAGCTTGATGAAGCGCTGCTCTTGCCCGTTCAGGGTAGGTGGCAGTCGAGCACTTTGGCTTTGGCGGTCATCTGGTGAGGGAATGGCCAAATTTGTGATTCTGCTCTAGTTTGGATTGATGGCCACCGGTAGCGCATGTCACACCTGTGCCTCCATCATTGCTGTCATGGTGCTGGTTTTGCAGTTGATTGTGACTGTTGAGGGCAATCGGCAAGCCTGGCGGCCAAGATGTGGCGCACTCTCATTGGCTTGGCCTGAAGGAGATAGAGCGCCTTTGATCATTTGATTCTTTATTCAAATTGTTGAATAGCGTGTGGACAGATTTTGAGAGTTGAAACCTTGTGAGGCCCAGCAGCGACTTTGCAGCAGTATGCCCTGCATCCTACTGGTATCATTCAGTTAAGTTATCCACTTGTCAATGGTGGGTTTCCATCCACACAGCAGTCAGTCAAGTGCTTCAGCCTAAGTAATGCGATGGTCTTGGCAGGATGGCAGAACGCCACAGACATCCAAACGTGATGTGTGTAGTGGTTAGATTCCATATGGCTTCATATACAACATAAGTTGTTTCCCACACCCCCGGTTGAGATCACCACCCTGCACCTGTAAGGCGATGGGTAGGCATAAGATGTGGAACCTTTACAGATCGTGCCCTAATCAGAGAGGCTTGGCCACACCCGATGATCCACACAGCTAGTGGGGCAGGATTAGGGCACTCATGGCTTCAGCAGCTTCAGTGCAAAACTGGCATCATGGTGAGCGTTCCTTATTTGCATGCCACCCTCCACAGATTCCACTGGCTCGTTTCAGCTTCAAGCAGAACGTAGTGTTTGGGACCACACACCCCACCATGACATCGTGTCCTACAGGTGAATGGGCATCGACTGCTGCTTGCACGCATTTGTTGCACACGACAAAGCGCAGCACTTCCACCTTCTGTGGTTATGGCAGGCGGTGCGCACACGATGGGGGCATATCGAATGACATGACGGCATTTCCAGTGTTGAAAATATGATCATATTCCCTTTCGGAAAATATGATCAATTCAGATGTGCAAAGAATCCCAATTCCCGTGTGAAATGCTGCCATTTCCCAATGCCATGAGCATCAGCGCAGCTAGTGGCAGGCCAAAATCCAGAATCAAGTTCAGCTCAGATCGAGTTTTGCGCCAAAAGGCGCACAAGCACTGCAGTTACAAGGGTCGGCGGCCACAGCAGCGCACATCCACCATGCCACAATCCATCCCAAATGCACATTTTGGAACAGAATACGCACACCCATGCACCCAACCGCGGTGAGAGTTCCAGCTGCTAGTGAAGCATGCAGCAATTTGCACATCAGAATACACTGCATGTTTCTAGCAGGGAGCGGAACCCCCAATCGCTTAGCACAACCAGCGTCTTGCCTAAAATAGCTGGCAGCTGACAAGGCCAGTCTCGAGTCCTATTGGTCAGTGCGACACCAGCCATCCAAACACAACCGCCCCAGCGATCCTTCCTTTATTGGCACTGTGCCCATGCAAACTGTACAAGCAAGATTGGACACAACAGCGAAGCTGCTGCACTTGGACCTAAACTACCTAGCTTAGGCAGTGGTCGAAAGGCGCTTCACTTGTCCTCACCCAGCGCGCAACCTGCGGGTGGCAGACTGCCACCCATACACAGCCGCTTCAGCGATTGCTTCACTGGCTCTGGGGTCACCTAATCTACGCAAACCTCAGCAATTCCTTCATTTATTTCCTTCAGGCCAATGTCATCTGTACACGTGCCAGTTGTGTCCAAGCAGCCCAAGGCCACCCTGACAGCACACCTCCATCACAACCTGCACTCTCCACGATGCTCTTCTCAAATACGCTAATCTAGCACCCTGATGTCAGGACCACCACCCAGCGCCACCAAGTCCCTTGTGGTCCATCCCTTCAGGACTGTCAACTTGGATCCAGGCCAGCCCGCGGTGCAACAACTCCAGCTTATGCACCCATCAATCCACAATGGCAGCAGCCCAGGAGATCTCAGCAGGAGCCAGCCAGGTACCCGTGGGGTGTGGCAGGTCCAACTTCCTTGCCTCGTTCTGCACCACATCGTTCCCAACACATTCGAATGCACGACTTCAACATTCAAAGCTCCAGGACTCTGATCCAGGGCAGGCATTCCAAAGCATCACCCCCCTGGTTCTGACAGACTCGAGAATTTTAGCTTCCAGATGATGGGAGATCGCAAGTCCACCAGCATCAACTTCTTGTGATGACCCCCTTGGTTGTACCAGCGGTGAGGCCATATCCAATGGGGGGCAGTATGATCCCCTGCTGCTCCAATTTCCTCCTCACAGACCTCTGCACAAGCCAGCCCAGCCATGAGTAGTTTGTCAGAAACGATCCTGCCAAGACATGTTGACGCTGCACTTTGGCTTGCTGCATCGCAAGTATCTTGGCTAGGCGGCGAAGGGCTGAAGGGTGCAAAAGTGACGGCAGAGGGAAAATAAAGATGAAACAGTGAATGCGCTGCTGTTGCAAAATTTTGGAATGGAAGAAGAAAGGTAAGGATGGAAACAAGCAAACATGCTGCTGGAGATTGGCAAGGTGTAGCCCACCACATAGCAAGCTTGGGTGCTTCATGCATGACCAGCCAAGATATCTAGCTTGTTGTTAGGCACCTGTGAAACTGACTGTGAACACCAGCAGGCACATTGGGAGCCAGTTTCACTATCTGCAAGCACAAGGATCTGATGCTGCCCTTGAATTGTTATTCAACTGTTGCACATGAGATTTCAAGCATGTCTCTTTCGCCATCTTCTGCTATCTGGTGCACGATATTGTGACGCCAGGGAAAAAAGTAACCAAGATGTGCCATTCTTCATTACTATTTCCACCCTGCTGTGCTGCTGAGCAGCTGAGCAACTGTGGGGCCCTGCACTCTAATGTATGGTTGTTGAGTGAAAATGCGAAAAAGAAGAATGGAATTGGTATGGTTCGATCACATTCAGCGGTGTGTACACATATGGGATCTGTTTCACGGGGATGTCACTGGCCGCCTGTCCCCTGTGCATGGAAAGCAAGTGATCGCTGCAAGTGCAGTGATGGGATGGACAGAGCACAGCACCACTGGGGTCACAGTCACTTGTGTTCTGCAGAGCCTTGCAGCGCTCACCGGCACGCCGTGGGGGTACTGCTGCAGCAGCTCCAGCTCTATCTGCCCAGCCTCCCTGTAGTGGGTAAAAGCCGCCACACGATCTGCATCGACTCTATTCCTGGTGTCCTCCTCCAATTCGCTCAACCTTGCGTGATCAGCTTCAAACTGCAAGCGTGCGCTGTGTCGCATGCTGCTCGCGGACTGACAAAAAAAAACAAAACAAGAAATGAGGATCACTGGCAGCATTCAACGCTGTGAACCCCTGTATGGGGCACTGCCAGGCTGCCTGCGGCTTCAGTCTGCAAGCGCACAAACACAGTCTGGATGGGAGGCTACAGTAGGAGTTTCGACAGGAGACAGACCAACACCACAATTTTCGTGAGAGCGCCATGCGTGGTTTTCAACAGATGTTGTTACAGAGGATTGATGGTGGATGTAGTCACTTCAGCTGCTGCATGCCAAGCAATTCTTTCGAACAGAAAGGAGACAGTAACTTGAACTCCAAAGCCACCAAGAGCCCTCAACCCAAGCCAAAAAGCACAGCTGTGCACCTCAGGATCTGGTCATCCTCGCACAAAAAAGATTGGAAAAACAAATAAAAAACACATAAATTCTAAAGCCAACAAATGGATTTATTAGTTGTCACGGTCAACAACAAACACGCATTCCAATCAACTGTTTACACAGCATTGAACACAATCGTGACCATACACAGACACAACGTTTAGTTGGATTCGATGCTTCACATCTCAGGCAGCTTCTTTTATCAGTCGCCACTCTCCCATGGCCACCTGCCCCTTGCTGCCTTTTGGCAGCAAGGCTTGTGTTCCATTCCTGTTGTGACCACACACTTCCACAGTGTGTTGCTTGCTATGGACAAAGGGATCAAAAGGCACTTGCCATGTCATGTGTAAGAGAAGTGGTGCTCGAACATGATCTTGTGCACAGTATCGGGGCGTCAAACAGAACAACATAGTGATCTGGCACTTGTGTCACCAGTCCCCTGGCTGTAGAAAAGGCAGTGCAAAGCTCTGCACTCGCGTGGCTGAGCTGCAACTTACAGGTGGTAGTCGGGGAGGTGTGTGATCGCCTCTGTAATCCAGCAGAGGGTTGTCAGGCGAAGTCTGCAAGTTGGGCGTCCTCCTGCCTGATGGGGTGGTCGGCCTCTGTGGACTCCAGTTTTCCTGGCTGCAGTAAGTGGCCATGTGTCATGCTTGGATGGCTGGAGCTCGTCGTTTAAAGCAATTATCATCAAATAATGCTGTGCTAATGGGCAACAGTACCTGAATTGGAAAGACTATCTGCCTTCAACAAAAGGACGTCGCCTGGGCAGGTCTACACATGCTTGGGCCAGTTGCAAAAGGCAGGGCCACCCCAGTGGATTGTGTTGCTCAGTATTCCATTGATGCTAAATTTTCATTTTCTGCATTTGCTTCTGTTTTTTATGTTGTTTTCTGTGATATGGTGTGTCCAGAAAACTGGGTGACCAATGCCCCCACCCCTTGAAGGCTACGGTGGGCGCATCCCCACCCGGCGCCAACTGCGCCTGCTTTCCGTTCAACTGCAGATCCACCTCTGGCCAGCCCCTGTTCGCCTTGCCTGCAGTAAAATGGGTTTTCCTTGGATGTCTGGTGCATCTTTCGGCTGCTTGGTGGTGTGCTGGACGGCAGAGAGACATTGGCACCCCAGCCCTGTCGTGGGTACAGAGGGTTCTGTGGGGAAGTCCTGTTGGACAGCGAAAAGTTGTCATCTTCATCGTCGTCCTCGAATTCCTCCCCGTTCTCAAGGGGGTTGCCAGCTGTCGGGCGGTACAAGTGGCACGCCCGCCGGATGCGCTCCATGCGCCGTGCCTGGGGAAAACAACAGTCGACGTCAGTGGGTTGGCTGGCTATCCAATTCTCTGGCCAGTTGGGGCATGGTGATATTCAAGAAGCTGTGTATCTCTCTATCCACAGGGATATTCAAAGCAGCCCAAATGTGGAGCATCGAAGGCACATCATTTTGATCAAATTTGTGAAGATGTGGCAAATCATAGCCCTTTCGCAGAATTGTGAAAGTTCAGATTAAATCAACCAATGGCAATCCACCAATGGCATTCCTGCATGCAGTATTTCACTGAATGGTGCCTGCGAGTGAGCTGACATACAACCCAGCAGGAAATCAGTGAAAATTGAATTATCCCTCTGGCTTCAAAGTGTCTGGGCTGTGCTTCCTGTGTAGCATAGCGCTCTGTAAGTCAAACATGACATGTGCCTCCCCAGTGCAGCATATTGCATGGTACGCAAAGAACACATGCCCCTGGCAGAGTATTTTATATATATATATATATATATATATATATATATATAAGGTGTTATAGCATATATATATATTTAATTCCAACACATTATAATACATTTTGGTATGCACTTATAGTATATAAGTAATTAGGTAATAGGAAGTTAGTTTGTTAGTTAGTTAGTTCGCTGTTAATTAGAAGTAATATATATTATATGCCCCCTCACACGGCCACTCTTATCAACTGTCCTCCCTTTCCTGTCTCTGAGGTGACAGCAACCAAAAGCAAACAACTACGGAGCACCACAGCTTGTGGCATGTCAGGGACTTGATTTATCCTACATTACCCATAAATATGCTAAAACTCTTGTCCTGAATTACCTGTTCTTTGGCAGTCTGTTTTCTGGGACACCCCTCCACATTGTCACCCCTTGTGCAAATCTTACATGGGTTGGGCATGCTCATTCTGGCTTTCTGGCACTGTTGGCACGTTATGAAAATGGGCCCAACAATAGTGAAGAGCACACGATTGTTGGCAGCTGATGTGACCGTCACAGCCTGCTGGATGGAAACACTTGGCTTTGCAACGAATGTTGACAAAGTCCAAGCAAAGGAATTCACGTTGGGCACTAAATGCAAGTCGCACCTCCTCCATTTCCTCAGCCTTCTTTGCTTTCTCCAATGATTCCATGTGTCTGTAGTATCCCTCATGGCGTGCCCCGTTGGGCCTACTGCTCTGCTTTTCTGCTGACAGCTGATTCTGAAGGCTCTTCTGCTCCTCAAATTCATGCCTGCCACCACAACCCTTTGCCAATTATATTTACAAATGTGTTTATCTCCATTTGTGAGGGTGCATTCATTACTTCCTCCAAGTTCTTTTGTGCAGACCAGATCAGTCATATGGCAGGCACCAAATCTCTGAACAAGAGTGTTGAATGCTTCAAGCAAGTTGAGGTTGGACAGTCTACTGGAGCCAGACAGAATGAACAGTTGATTGAATGAAAACTCCTCAGGGGTTCCTGCATGAGCTCTTATCGTGATTACAGGAGCGAGGTGCTACATCACGCTGTACAAGATGGTTACGAGTTTTCTTACCACATTGTGAGGGGCAGCACCAACACCGATGCAATATAGATTGGTATGTTGTATTGTTGGTATGTTGGATTTTGGTACTTTCTGCACCCGGATCCAAATTTGTTTCCGGTCAAGGCGGCCTCTTCACCAGTGCCTTCTCTGTCAACCACAACGCCACGTACAACAAGGATGGCGAAAATCTGGCATTGAATGACAGCCACAAACCAAGCCGGAAAAGATCAACAAGAAAATGGACCGCAGCACGCAGATCGAAAAGGATAAGCTACTCAGTATGGGGCTCCTCAGTATTATACTCAGTATGGAGCTTCCCACCTCAGCACACGCATGAGAGGCCTCTCTGGGAGGCCGTAGGTCGGGGTCCCTGTGCATCGGAAACAAGCAACCGGTGTGAAGGCATGAACCCACAGCAACAACTCGAAAACGACACATACAAAAACACTGGTCATGGGAAGTGTCGTTTCTGGGCTCAGATCATCAAACAGCGACGGCGCTCCCAGCGCTTCCCAAGGACACCACAGCGCTCGGGCAACAAGAACGCCCAAGTGAGTGCACCCCTTGCGGAATCGTCGAGAATCCACATCATCTTTCACAGCACGGCAAAGAGTCTCGCGTACACTTGCTCCGGAGTGGGCGCCCTTTGTGTGACTCGTTTCCTTCTCTCTTCTGCAACAAATCTTGCCCTTGCGCAAATGGATCGGCCGCGAACCGGCGGGTCCACCATCGCCCACACCCTCGTCAGCATCCCACCGCAACCAAGATGCCTCCAAATCGAACACACCCTCGCGTCGGCTGGACGCATCGGGACACGGGACAGCGGGGATCGGGGCAAACTTTCGGAGCGCGAAGCCCCTTTCTGTACGTGGACAATGTACTGTCCGCGGCGTCAAACGCCGAGACAGAATGCCGCAAGCCGGCACCGTTCCGGCCCGACATGCCCACCCCTTCCGGACCCCACGCGCTCTCCCTTTTCGGGACGGCCCTCCCGTCCCCGCTCCCAGCAGCGGCCGGAGGCGATGGACTTGAATGGATTGTCATCCGCATGCTGAACAATCTAAACCGGTACCGAGCGGCACAATCTAGGGCCCATCGGGGCGGCAAGGCCAGGCCAAGTTGTAGAAAGCCAAACGACTCGGCAGGAAAGGGGGCTGCGGACGCTACAGGATTGCAATCCGCGCCTTGAGCGGCAGACTGCGGTTGACTGACGACCATGAAACATCGGAATCGCGACCTGGGGAATGATTTGCGAGGGCTGTCGCGAGCCAGGCGCGGGGGTTTGGGGCCCACCCACCATCCCGTGTGAAGGAGACCGAGGCCTTGGGGAGGGCTGACCGGTCCTGAGATGCACAACAGACCAAAAATTTGTACCGGTGTAGATAGGTCAAGCGGCAACCGGTGGCGGAGTCTTCCAACATGTCGGCAGATGAAGGCCGCGCGCAACAACGGCGCATTGGCGCTCAACATGGAGTCACCGAAACCGCAGCAAAACAGCCCGGACAGCCCCAGCGCGCCTGCAACGGATCCCTCAAAGGGACGGGTCGAGCGGCAAGAGGAGGCGCAGTTGTTGAACTTGTCGGCAGATGCAAGGGTGCGTGTGCAAGAACCCCGTGTTCGCGCCCACCAGGGAGTCCCTAATACCGCCGCAAAAAAGCCAGGAGCGCCTCCGCGCGCCTGCAACGGATCCCTCAAACTCGCGCTTCGCCCCTTGGTGGCCTGGGCCAGCGATGCGCGAATTTGCTTCCGGAGGGGTGACGGCGCGTTACCGTGCGCGTGCTCCTGCTGCCTGGCGTCTCGGTGCGCGGCGGGGTTGTGGCGGTTGGCGTGAAGGCGCGCCGCGAAGGCATGGCGGGGAACGGCGAAGCGAGAGGGCCCTGAGTGTGGTCGGAAGCCTGGGGATCCGAGGTAGCGGGGAGGGGGTTGAGGGGGACGCCTTTGGCCAGGACGCCCTTCTCATTACCAACATCATGGTCATTTGGTTGAGACCATTATTTTACAGGTGGGACGGCCTTGGGCCATGGGGGTGGTGTGGGTTTGACGGCGTTGTTGAAGTTATCAGCATCGTGGCCATTTGGCTGAAGGACCGCTCAATTGGAAGACCACTTTGGTAAAAGGCCGCTTAGCAGGCGTTAAGTTTTTTGGCAAAAAAGACCACTTAGTTGAAAGACAACTTAGGGAAGACAATATTTTGAATTTGGTCGCTTAGCGTCAATGTGACGTTAAGCTCAGAACCCACCTCCCCTCATTCCTCAGTGTCAAACCTTACTTCGATTCCAGGCTGACTCATCAACATTAGGGAAGACGCTATGTCGATTTGGGTACGCTTAGTGTCAATTTGACGTACCCCCCCCTCTTAGCGTCAAATTGATGCCGAGTGTACCACTTCCGACATAGTGCCTTCCCTTACCTGACAATGCCATGCAATTTCGAAATAGTTTTAAGGGGAAAACCGACCGAAACTGTTGCAAAGGGAGTGATTTGAAAAATGAGATGTCAAAAACCATTGTGTTGCGCGGCAGCGCGCAACAGGGGGTGAGAGAGAGCTACCGGTGCGGGCGCTCGAAGGCCATTAAGCCGGGACTCAGCACCGGACCCCAAGTACTACGTACTTGGGGCCACACCCGAGCGCCGGTACCTGGGGGTACCCCAGGTACCGGTGGCCACCGCCCTAGTGCCGGTCTAAGCACTCTAACCCCTACACTATCGTAACCGTAGCCCTCTTGGGCCGGTTACTGTAGGGGGTTTGTCGATACCCCCGGGTACCGGTTAGTGCGGTACATCACTCCCCCCCCCCCCTTTAGTCGCGACCCGCGACGTCAGACCAGAAGCTGGCAAGCCGACGCAAGAAGCGGGAGGGACGGTGGGAGGGGAGACGTCGAGAGCCCGCCTGTTGCGCGGCAGTGCGCAACAGGGGGTGAGAGAAGCCTCCCAGTACGGGCGCTCGAAGGCCATTAAGCCGGGACCCAGCACCGGACCCCAAGTACTACGTACTTGGGGCCACACCCGAGCGCCGGTACCTGGGGGTACCCCAGGTACCGGTGGCTACCGCCCTAGTTCCGGTGTGGCAACCCTAACCCCTACACTATAGTAACCGTAGCCCTCTTGGGCCGGTTACTGTAGGGGGTCGCCGGTATCCCCGGGTACCGGCTAGTGCGGTACACCGCCGACGGGACGGGGGACGAAGGGAGTGGCGGGGGCGACGAACGCCATCGAGGAGGTGAGGCGGAACGAAGATAGAGGGCCACAAGAAAATCCCAGGGATACGGTGGGATGTGGCAGCGAAGGGGAGCGCCCCCACAACGGTATAATATAATCAAATGGGATGGGGCCGTGGATGCCGAATGCGGACATCGGCGGCAGGATAGATGAGACTGCGGAGAAACTCTCGGCGGGGAAACGGCCAGGCAGAAGATACAACTGTACCCCGGTAAGAACGGGGTTGAGAGAGGCACACCAGAGGGGGAGGCCAGCCGAAGCTGCCCCCCCAAAATGGGCAAGAGGCGTAACAAGGGGCAATGCACAAGGAAGGGGGTGACATGTCCAGTGTAGCTCCCCTCGGATGGTCCATGAAAAATCCGGCATCGCGTGCCTCTAGACCCGTACCAAGCTATGGGAGGCCACGCGGGCACCCTATAGGGGCCACAGTAGTACCCAAGCGCGCTGAAAACCCCTGGGCGGTCAGGCAGGGGAGGGCAAGGAAAAGAGGGGAAGAATAGCCCCAGAATACCCCCACAGGGGGAAGAGCAAGCATCCCGCAGAGCCAACCCGATCAGAAGAGTGAACCCGCGAGTGGCCCGTAAATGTCCCCCGGCCCGGAGACCAGCGGGGAAGGCGGAGCAGGCTCATCCAGCCGGAGACGAGGGCTGCAAAACAAGGCACAGAAAAAAAGAGGTTGAAGAGGAGCATGTGGACCAGCCAAGGGCTAGGTCGAAGACAACGGAGGGCGCCGAAGCGGCGGCTGAAATGCCTCCTTAGGAGGGCGAATGAGCGAAGGGTCCTGCTAAGCCTGAAGCGCAAAGCGCTGTAAGGCTTCCTCATAGTGGGTGAGATTACGGAGAGGCTCCCAGGAGTTGTGGCTCATGTTATAACCCTTCCATTTAACCAAGTAGTAGGGCTGACTGGTCCGACCACGGCGGACAACGGTCTTCTTGAGGAGGGCCTCGACCTCGTACTCGAGCTCCTCATCCAAGAGGACAGGAGGAGGGGGGGGAGGCAACACCGAATGGCCCTGGATATACCGGCAAAGTAGGGAGACATGGAAAACAGGGTGCAACCGGCGCAGGGCGATAGGCAGATCTAGCCGGAAAGCAACGGGATTAATACAGGCCTAAATCCGAAATGGGCCCAGCCACTTGGGCAAAAGTTTCTTGGTACCGGGGTGTTTCAAGTGGAGATTCTGGGTGGACAAAAGCACCAGATCCCCCACTTGAAACGACTCGGCTTTCCAGCGAAGATCTGCCCAGTGCTTCATGCGTTGTTGAGTATTCTGCAAACATTGCTTGGCACGGCGTAACGCGGAGGCCCGATCCTGGAGGAAGGCAGGCACACCGGGGATCTGAGGCAGGTGGGCTTGAGCCCAGGCCTTGGCGGTTCGACGCAGGGGACCGCGGCCATTGCTGCGAAGGGGCAGCAAGGTGCGCTGTTTGAGGGGCAGCGACTGAGAAAAAGGGGTCTGAGGGTGGCGCCTATAATTGAGAAAGAAGGGGGAGAAACCTGTGCTCTCTTGCTTCGCATTGTTGATGGCGAACTCAGCGCAAGAGAGGAGGCGATCCCAATCAGTATGGGCAGCCCCAATATACCGCCGCAACATGTCCTCCAAGGTGCGGTTTGTGCGCTCCGTCTGCCCATCCATCTGGGGGTGATAGGCAGAGGAGAGGTGAGAGTGCACGCCAAGGCGGGACAATAAGGCCTGCCAGAAGGCCGAAGTAAACTGAGGGCCCCGATCGGAGATGATGGAGTCGGGAATCCCATGGTAACGGTGAACCCGCTCCATGAAGATGTCGGCTAAGCCAGCAGCGTCAATCGCGCTGTGCGTGGGCTCGATATGGACCATTTTGGTTAAGCGATCCACAAAAACGACGATGGCGTCGTAGTGAGGGAAAGAGGAGGTACGCGGGAGGTGTACAATCAGGTCCATGGAAACGCTGGCCCACTCATGAGCCGGGATGGGGAGCGGCTGCAATTCCCCCGTGGAGGGACCGGCACGAGGCTTGGAGACCTGGCAGGTATGACACCCGGCCACGAACGCCGCAATGTCGTGACGGCTGTGAGGCCAATAATAATAACGGTGAATGAAATCAACCGTCTTCGTCTCCCCAAAATGGCCGGCATAGGAGGGGCAGTGACCTGCCTCCATGATGCGCAACCGCATAGAAGGAGGCATGAAGACCTGATCGCCGTGGTACCAAAGGGCGCCATGGCGTACCAATCGATGGCGAGCGGCATCACGCTGCAGATCCGCGTACTCCGCACAGGCGGTCGCCAGGTCCTGAGCGAGGCCGGAGAGACGCTGGCCGGTGCGGGAGGGCTGAGACAGAGCCGCAATGAAGGCAACCGGAGGGGGCGTGGCCGGGGTGGGCGCAGAGGACGACGCGGGTAGAGCCGCGGAATCGTCAGTGGGATCAAGGGCCGGATGCCGACTCAAGGGGTCGGCGCAGTTGATTCGGCCCGGGCGATATTCCCAGGCAAAATCGAACTGCTGCAGGAACTCCGACCAGCGAGCCTGGCGGGAGCTGAGGTGTACCTGGGACTTGAGATACGTCAAGGGACAATGGTCCGTGACGACCCGAAAAGAGGCGCCCTCCAAAAAGCAACGCCACACACGAAGGGCGTGGACGACCGCCAGAAGCTCGCGTTCAGTGGCGGAGTAATTAACCTCCGCCTTCCCGAGCTTACGGGACTCAAACGCGATGGGTTGCCCATCCTGGAGGAGGGCAGCCCCAAGCGCATAGCCCGAGGCATCCGCAACCACCTCAAACGGCTGGGAGAACACAGGCATGCGGAGAAGGGGGGCCGAAGTGAGGGCGTCCTTGACCCAATCAAAAGCCGTCTGCTCAGGCTCACCCCACTGGAAAGCGTGTTTGTCCCAGGTGAGGGCGACCAAGGGACCCACCATGTGGGAAAACCCCCGAAGGAATTTGCGGAAATAATTGGCGAGCCCAAGGAATTGGCGGACCTGGCGGGGGGTCCGAGGGCGAGGCCAGTCACAAACAGCTGCGACCTTGGCGGGATTCACCCGGATCCCATCAGCGGAGACAATGTGACCCAGGTACTGAATGGAGGTGGCGTTGAAGCGACACTTCTCCAAGCGGGCGACGAGCTGATGCTCGCGCAACTTCTCCAAGACCTGGGTCAGGTGGAGCTCGTGCTCCTCAGTGGAGCGGGAGAAGACGAGGATGTCGTCCAAGTAAACCAGGACGAACTGGCCCAAATAGGGGCCAAAAATGCAGTTCATCATGGATTGGAAAACCGCGGGGGGGTTCGTGAGACCGAACGGGAGGACCCGAAACTCATAGCTGCCGAAGGGGGTCTTAAAGGCCGTCTTCGGACAGTCGGTGTCCTGAATGCGGACCTGGTAATAGCCCTGCATCAGGTCAAGGGAGGAGAAGACCCGGGCCCCAGCAAGCATGTTCAACATGTCGTCGATCCGGGGGATCGGGTAACGGTTATGGACCGTCAGCTTGTTTAGTGCATGGTAATCGACGCACATGCGGAGCGTCCCATTCGCCTTACGAACAAAAAGGACCGGGAAGCCCCAGGGGCTGGTGCTGGGGCGAATGAGCTGGCGCTCGACCAGGTACTGAAGTTGGGCTTTC
Source organism: Ostreobium quekettii (assembly GCA_905146915.1). Classification (NCBI taxonomy): domain Eukaryota; kingdom Viridiplantae; phylum Chlorophyta; class Ulvophyceae; order Bryopsidales; family Ostreobiaceae; genus Ostreobium; species Ostreobium quekettii. The sequence goes on along the minus strand of CAJHUC010003007.1, from coordinate 1,133 downwards.
ATCTCCTCAAACTCAGGGCACGAGTAGCGAAACATGGCCCGGTTGACGGGGGCTGCATCCTCAACCAAGGGGATAGCGACGTCCTCCGGACGACGGGGGGGGAGGCCAGGCAGCGCATCCTTAAAGACCTCAGGGAAGCAATCCAAGATACGCTGGATGCGCATGGGTCAGAGGAGGCAGGCGGGGCAATGATCGGGTCCGCCCCCGCCGTGTCGGGGGCGTCGGGCTCCGGATCCAGTGGATCAGTGGGGCGCAGGACCGCCAGAAAGGTCGCGCAGCGCTTCCGCAGAGCCCGCTTGGTCTGAAGGTAGTTCAACAATGGGGGCGGGGGGGCCAAAGCGGTCGGAACGGCGGCCGAGCCCGAGGGGGAAGAGGGGGGGCTAGGAACCCGGGAGGGAGCCGAGGCAGAAGCCATCTGAAGGGTGATGAAGCGATCATGGATGTCATCATGCAGGATGATAGACCGAGCGCCATAGTCGATCGTCGCACGACGGCGGAGAAGCCAACCGTCGCCAAGGATCAGATCAATGCCGGGGGTCATCTGGAGGACGACACAACGCAACCGTTCCCGATAGGCCTTGATCTGAACGGTGATCACCGCCTCCCCGACGATGGGAGCAGTGTGGCCAGAAGCCACCTGCACCTCGATGCCGGCGAGAGGGGTATAAGAAATCCCGTTCTGGACGCAGAATTGCTGTGAGAGGTAATGGGTACCTTGGGCGCCGGTGTCAAGGAGGCACTGAGCAGGAGCGCCGGCAAGGCGGCCCGGAAGACAAAGGGCCAAGCGGCCCTCATCAGTTTGGCAGGCAGAACAGATGGCGGGCCGAGGGGGGTCATAGAAGACATTCACCCCCCAAGGAATGCCCGGAAGAGGGGTGCGGGAGCCATCCGTACACGGGGCGGTAAAAAGGGGTGTCCCCTGCGTGTACTGAGCTACCAACTGCATGCCACGAAGACCCGGGTGCGCGGCCTTGCGCCAAGCCGGCACCAAGATACAGGCACTGGTGTCATGAGGGGAGCGCGCCTTCTCGGCAAGGTAGTGATCAATGAATTCGTCCATGCGGCTGAACGGGGGGTTGAGCCAAACATGGTGGCCCGCCAGAGACTCGCGGAGGAAATCCCGAGTGGGGGAA